>JAODPA010124393.1:0-17650 GCA_025585075.1 Nepenthes mirabilis
CTTATTTTATTCTAATTACTAAATATATCATTATGATATGGTTACTTTCTTTGAAATAGTAAGGGCAATGTTTAGAAGTTGCTGGACTCTTTTTGATGAGTACGTCCAGGTACAATCCGGCCCGACACACAAGTGGACAAGGGGCTCAAACAATAGCGATCCAACAGAAGATGTCACAAAGCCCACTAGGTGAATGGTGTAACGTATGAGTCAAGGGTTATTACCTGAATCGTCATGACTTAAATAATCATAATGACCTAATTAATGAACTACTTTAGATGGCGGCTGTATTGATCCAACAATTGAAAGCCAGACAATTCTACCATTGAATTAAGGTGGTTGTTATACATGTAAGTAATGCTCCTCATTATTGAAGATATACCATACTCACACATTAATTTAGGGGCTCACCAAGCAAATGACGCCTCTTATTATAAATAAAGTCTCTCTTCCAAAGAGGAAGGAGATCATATCTGAAAAGACAATAAAAATAAGAGAAAGACACTTCAACAACTAAGTGTACAAATATAAAAGATACTTCATCAGACAAGTTTATAAACAAAAACTATTCAATCAGACGAGTATATTAAAAGGAGTATAACCCTCCAAGCAAACATTCTTCCCCATCCTCTCTAAATTCTCACATACGTCTCTTTGCATATTTCTCGTCTGAATAAAAAGATTTTCACTTGAACGTTGGAAGATATATCGAAGAGTGAGTCTCGTATTCATCATACTTCTTATTTATTTTGTTATGATATATAGAATCCAAATTTAAAATTATGAATACCAAATTCGTGACTGTTCAAGCATTCAGGCACGATAAGACGGTTTCCTAATTCGTACATTGATCCAAACCCTCAAGACACATCACTTTCATTGCCCATGTCTCGATAGTGGCTTCCAAGGCAAAATCTAACTTGGATCTTTGTCACCTTCCTTATATGCTGATTCTTCAAATTATAATCTTCATATTCACGAGAAAATTCTTCAAAAAAACTATATGGAAGCACTTATATTCAAGATTTTTTTTTCAAACAAAAGGGCAAAGTTAGATGACTATTTGAGGATGACTATTTTATAAATTTTTTTTAGATCTACTCTTAAAAAGATGAATATGTCATTGCCTTTATAAGGATGATCACTTCTGTACTAATATTCTTCTTGATATAAAGAATGTTGTCATAAACAACATTTCTTATTATCTTTGTATAAAAGCTATTGGGGATATTACTCATCTCGATATATAAAGGCCCATGGGGATATCACTCATCTCGATGATATCAGGCCTTGTTGTATAATGCTCTGTTTCATTCCATATGTTGAATTCCTTCACTTGGCCTCTTTTCTTGATGAAATTAGGGATACCATCATTGGTTTCAATGATATCAAAAAAATCTAAACCTTTAGGTTTAACTCAACTTTCTTCAAATAATCTTGGGTGATTGTAGGGCACCTTATCATGGAGGGTATCTCAAATTTTTTTTTTTCAGAATGGTAAATTTTCAAAGCAGATTAACTCACCTTGATCTATCTTATTCCAAAGGTGGCTTTCCCTAGGAAGATCAATGACTACTGCTCTATCTCTTATTATAATATTTTTTATAAAACTACTTTTAAGATTATTGAGAATTAAGGTTACTCTTTCTCTATCATGGACAAATGTGACCTTCATCCCATGTAAAAGTATTTGTAGCAACATCTGTTTGATTTAGGAGTCGTTGCAATAATATCACAACAATAAATGACCTTCAAAATGTATCATAAAATTTGACTAACACACAATATTTTAACTCGGTTAACTAAAACATCATTCTTTCTATTCTTAGGGTGATGAACTCACCAACTAAGTTCATCAACAAGATAAGATAGTATGTTACTGCTCCCTCCTTTAATATATCGCTTAAAGATGAATTGGCGAGTTTCTTTAAGAGTTTTAAAAAGGCTAGTCGAGAGAAAATCTCTTGTTTTACCACTTTATTTCTATCCGTAGGGCGCCCTTCATGTTATCATTAAAGCCCATATACACCATAATAGTAGTTCTAAATGCGACTAGAATTGTAAGACAATATAGATTCAAACTACTATGCTTGCATTTATAGATGATCTTTTTTTCTTTTTTATGTAAAATCATAATTATTGATATGAGTCTTTCCCATATTAAAAGGGATGCTATTGATGAGCACTAATTACTATATTTTTATTCTCACTTATTATCATTGTCTAGCAATTTTGACTAATTTACATAATTAAGCTAGTTATTTTATTATATAGGTTTTAAACTCAAAAACTAAAAATTTAGAGCTAAAGTTTATAAATGGATTAAATGAAACTTTTATTTTATCAAATCAATTAGCCAGCCAAAAAAAAAACATAAAAAAGAATATAGTTAGTTTTTTTATAAAGTCAAGAAAGACGACAGTATTATAAAAAGGAATATAGATACATACATACACATATATATTTATATATATATGTATGCATATGACATAGTTTTTGTATCTGTATGAAGGCATGCATGGCGTTGTACAATTCTCACAATAGTATGCATACCTAAGTTAAGATCTTTTCTATGAAATCCTTG
This sequence comes from Nepenthes mirabilis, assembly GCA_025585075.1. Lineage (NCBI taxonomy): Eukaryota > Viridiplantae > Streptophyta > Magnoliopsida > Caryophyllales > Nepenthaceae > Nepenthes > Nepenthes mirabilis. The sequence continues at coordinate 2,585 of JAODPA010124393.1, forward strand.
TGGAGTAAGTTTGGAGCCTTGGAACATGCAAATCGTAAGGGAACCAGAGGTCCAAGTCGAGGATTTTTCTAGGGGAATCCCCAATGCTTAAGTCAATGTACTCCATCAAATAAACTAAAAAACAAGAAGGGAAATGTGGGTTGGACTCAGCAAGCAGTGGAGGCCTCATGTTACTACATGTTTGGAGACAAGATGTGGAGAAACAGGTTGGGACTCTGGTAGGGTTGCCTTGTCCTCTCCAATCTGGTTGAATAGGCAAAGATAACATCACTCTGTCTTGGGTTCCCTGATACACACTAGCCTGTGAAACAAGGAAGGGAAGAGAAGAGCAGAGAGACAAGAGAGGAGAGGAGAGGAGAGAAGGGAGGAGAGTTTGACAGAGGAAGAAAATCGGTAAATGTGTGTGCCTTTCATTCCGTTTTTGCCACTTATATATACGTGATCAGAAAGTGTATATGTGATATGTGGAATATTGCTACCAACATAATAGAAAGTAAAGTCAGCAAGCCAAGGTGGCCAAATAGAAAAAAAATATGTGAAATATAGAAGAACTAATGAATATGCAAAGTATATCATAACTAATTAAATGAAACCCTGAAATTTGACCCGGGGGGGGGGGAGGTGCCCGGATTGTCTGGATACTCCTTCTGGTGGCCGGTTGGCTCGATGGTGGCGCGGGTGCAGTTGTAGCTGCGAGATCTGTAACATTGTCGTCCCATTAAACACAACCTTGTCCTCAACGTTGAAATCCGAAAAATCCTGGTATAGATTGATGAAAGTTTCCCACGTTGCCTCCTCAGGAGTTTGAGATTGCCAGTGCACCAGGACTTGAGGGGCAATTTGATATTTATGTATGACCTTCCTGAAGCCCAACAGCTACCTGGGCTATAAGAGAGGCTGTGATCCCCATGCCTCAGCTAGCAGATCGATCACTTGTTGAGCTAGGTCACCACGACAGTATTTAAGGAGGGAAACATGAAAGACATTATGAATTTTAGAGTGAGTCGGTAACTCTAAACGATAAGCAACTGCTCCGACCCGCTCCAATATGCAGAAAGGTCTGTAATAATGTTTAGCGAGTTTGTCACTTTGCCGATGAGCAACAAAAGTCTGTTAGTAAGGCTGGAGGTGGACAAACACAAAATCACCCACTTGAAATTCTCGGTCCGTCCGATGCATGTCTTGTTGTATTTTCATACGTAGCTACACTCGACGGAGGTTCTCCTTCAGGGCTGTGAGTGTGGCAGCACGAGTTGTTAATAGATCATCAACAGAGGTGACGGAAGAAGAGCCATAGACATAGTCCAGTAAGGAGGGTGGCGGCCGGCCATACATTGCTTCAAAGGGTGTCATATGGATGGAGGAGTGCTAGGCGGTGTTATAGTTCCACTCTGCCCATTGCAAGTATTTTACCCACAAAGAAGGATGTTCAGCGGCATAACAATGAAGATAATCCTCTAAACAATGGTTCACTACTTCTGTTTGGCCGTCGGTTTGGGGATGATAGACACTGCTAGCGGTCAGCTGAGTGCCCTAGGCTTTGAAGAGCTCTTGCCAAAACGTACTCATAAAAATTGGGTCTCGATCTGTAATGATGTCGGTAGGGAACCCATGCAACCTGCAAATGTCTATAACGAACGTTTCAGCCAGGGTAAGGGCAATGAAGTTGGTGCCCAAGGAAGAGAGATGAGCATACTTTGATAACCGGTTAACCACGACAAGGATTACTGTTTTGCAATGTGAAGGGGGTAAATGGGTGATAAAGTCCATGCAGAGAAACTCCCAAATTTTACCCGAATGGGCAGGGATTGTAGTAATCCTTGCGGCGCAGCAGTGAGGGCCTTGACCTGCTGGCAGACTGGGCATTGAGTCACGAAATCCTAGATTTCTTGGCCCATCTGCGGCCAATAGAAGGTGGCAGCTATCCTAGCGGTGGTGCATCGAACCCTAGTGTGTCCCCCCAGGGGAGAATTGTGATACTCCTGTAAAATTAATTCTGATAAGGCAGATTCTACTGGGACCATAATCCAATTTTCGTAAAGAATCAGCCCATCATGCCAAGAAAAATTAGGATACTGTTTTGGTCGCTCCTAGATGGCTTGGGCCAGTTGAGCAGAGTCCAGATGCTGACTATGGAATTTGCGCAGCGCCTGTAACAGAGCCACCACTAGACGAGAGATGGTTTGCAAAGCTAGATATGTGCCTTCTGTTATTCTGGATAAGGCGTCGGCAGGCCTATTCTCTCGTCCTGATCGATAAACAATTTCAAAATCGAACCGAACATATTCGTAATCCAACATTGTTGGTCTGGTGTATGAATAGCTTGACTCAGCAAGGCTCGAAGAGGTTAGTGGTCAGTTTGAATGATGAATTTGGCTTCCAATAAGTACTGTCGCCACTTTTTCAACGCCTCAGCTTAGGACACAGCTGCTTACTAAAAAATGCAATGGGGTGCCCCCCTAGAGCAAGACAACACCAATACCGGTTCCACAAGTATTAGTTTGAATGACAAAGGGCATGGAGAAGTCAGGTAAGGCAAGTACTGGTGTAGTGGTGGGGCTGCCTTGAGGGCCGAGAATGCATGTTCTGCCTCCCGGGTCCACAAGAAAGCCCGTTTTTGTAGTAATTGTATGAGAGGAGCCAAGATGTGAGCATATCGGGTGACAAAACTCCGGTAGTAACAAGCAAGACCAAGGGACCCACGCAATTGCCTCACAATGGTGGGTGTTGGCCAGTCCTAGATGGCTTGAATTTTATCCTGGTCCACTGCCACTCCCTGCTCCGATATAATATGACCAAGGTAAGCCAATGATGACAATCCGAACTCGAATTTGGATTGCTTAGCGCAAAAGGAGTTTTCCTGCAGAATTTGGAGGACCCGGGTAAGATGCTGGAAGTGCAGCTCCCAGAAGGCGCTGTACACCACAATGTCATAAAAAAACAACAATACAAATCTTCTGAGCACCGACCAAAATATGGCATTCATTTCAGCTTGAAAAAAGGAAGGGACATTGGACAACCCGAAGGACATAACTAGGAACTCATAATATCCCTCGTGCATCCGAAAAGCTGTCTTGTGAATGTCTTCGGGATGGACGCACATTTGGTGGTATACAGCTCATAGATCTCATTTAGAGAAAACATGGGCACCATATAACTTGTCCAGCAGCTCGTCCACAGTGGGAATGGGAAACCGGTCCCTTCACTGTGATGGCATTAAGCACGTGATAATTTACACAGAATCTCCAACTTCCATCTTTTTTCTTAACAAGTAGAATGGGTGATGAAACCGGGCTAGTACTGGTGCATATATTTCCCTCCTCCAGCATTTCCTTGATCATTTTTTTTCATTTCTGTTTTCTGAAAGTGTGGATATCAGTAGAGTTTGACATTTACTGGAGTGAAGTTAGAATTTAGGGGAATGCGATAGTTGGTAGTGCGGCTGGGTGGTAATCTCCAGGCTATGGCCAATACATCAGCATAGTTAGAAAGGATGTTGCAGAGGGTAGCAAGTGTTGAGGGATGGACATCATTGGGAAGATGAGTTTCAGAAGAGTTTACCATCAAATTAATCTCCAGGGAAGAATCTAGAATGGGATGAATGGTAAGCTGAAAGTAGGAAGCAGCTGAGTGAGTGAGTTCCCTGCGCCTCAGTTGACCCAATGTCATGGAAGAAATGGAGGTTGGTTGTAATCCATGAAGGATAATGCGAGTGCCTGCATAATCAAAGCTCATCCAAATAGCTTTATAATCGAACAGCACCGGTCCGAAAGTGGACAACCACTGTACGCCTAGCACCATGTCAGCCCCATAAATTGATAACAAGTAGAGGTCCACCTTAAATTGGGTTTGGTCCAAGGTTACACAGACATTAGCACAGAGGCCTTCACAATGTAGGGAATCACAATTATCCACTGTTATATTTAGATGCTGAGGGGGCTCAATTGTTAACTCCAAATTCTTAGCCAGACGAGTTTGGAGAAAATTGTGTATGGAGCTACTGTCCACTAATATAACCACTGCTCGGCCAGCTACAACCCCTTGTAGTCTCAATGTAGAGGGAGCTGCATATCCTAAGACATGAAGAGAAATAGTGGGGGTATCTTCGGTGGTTGGAGGGTACGTAGTCGTGCGCTCTTGTGTTGGTAAAGTTTCAGTAGGCTTGTCCCGCATACAAAGTTCTTTCTCCGGATGGTTTTCCTCCTCTTCAGCAATTAGGTATAGAAATTGTTGGGGTTTACCACGGTAGCCAGACAGAGACCATTCCTCATAATTAAAGTATAAGCCATGTTCACAGCGCGAGACCATTTCAGCAGGGGTAAGTCTTTTAATGGGAAATCTGGGAGGAGGTTTTGAAGACGGGAAAAATTTTGGCGGGGGTAGGTGGTTGGTTAGGGGTGGTTTAGAGGCTGGTGAACGGTGGTCGTGGACGTGTCCAGTGTCCAATTTCTCCTCTACCAATTTGGCCATGTCGATAGCATAAGGTAAGGAGATAGGTTTGAACAGAAGCAGTTCACGCCGAATTTCATCACGTACGCCAGAGATAAAACAATTTAGGAGATTAGTCGAAGTCAGACCTATTGTATGCATGGAAAGAGTCTCAAACTCGGACATATATACTATAACAGTGGTGGTTTGCCTTAGTTTGTAGAGCGCTGCTTCATGATTAAGGTAGGAGGAGGGTCCAAATTGGAGCTCCAAATCGCGAGCAAAGAGCTCCCAGGTGGATAGTTGCCTGATCGAAGGCATCCACTAGTACCATTGAAGAGCAGAATTGGCGTTGTAAAGGGCAGCAATTGTGAGCTTTTGGTCAGGTGGAGTATCGTGATAATAAAAAAACTGTTTGATTTGTAAAAGCCATCCCAACACATTTTCACCAAAGAAGAAGGGAATTTCGAGTTTAGGCAATCAAGGATGGTGAGAGAGTTGTAAATATGAGCTTGCATGTGACAGAAGAGGTAGGGTATGAGGTGGAGACGGGGAGAAAACAGGAGAGGACACAAAAAATGTGGTAGGCGTTGGTAGTAGTGATGGATTTGAGGTTTTTGGTGGGGGTTTCTCGATTCAAGCCAAAGATTGCCGAAGTTCATGGAGTGTTTGTTGTAGTTGTTTTGCAGTGGAGGCGTTGGAAGCGATTCCATTGGAGTGCTGCTGGACGGTCGCCATAACCGCCTTGAGCTCTGTAGAGAGACCGGCGATGTACTCTTCCAAAGCTTTATACCGAGTGATCATTCCCTCTACCATAACTCTCAACGAGAGCATCTTTAATACACACTAGCCTGTGAAATAGAGAAGGGAAGAGAAGAGCAAAGAGATGAGAGAAGAGAGGAGAGCAGAGAAGGGAGGGGAGTCAGACAGAAGGCGAAAGTCAGTAAATGTGTGTATGCCTTTCATTCCGTTTTCGCCACTCATATACACGTGAACAGAAAGTGTATGTGTGATACGTGGAATATTCCTACTAACATAACAGAAAATAAAGTCAACTAGTTAATGTGGCAAAACAGAAAAAAAAAATATGTGAAATATAGCAAAACTAATGAATATACAAAGTATATCATAATTAATTAAATGAAATCCTGAATTTTGAAGGGGGCTCGGGCTGTCTGGTTACTCCTTCTGGTGGCTGATTGTCTCGATGGCGGTGTAGGTGCAGTTATAGTTGCGAGACCTGTAACAGCCCCTCTTTGAAGAGATCTGCGGACTTTAGGGTGGCTAACTCTAAGCTGAACAATGCAATCAAATAGGAGAAAATTTGACGGATTTGTGGTTGCAGCCCGGGATGAGAGGCCTTAGAAATGCCTTCGCTCATGAGACAAATGCATGATAAGGGTCACGAAGAACTTTCCCTTGATAGTAATGATTTTTCAAGAAAATTCTTTAGCTCATATCTATGTAAGGTCCAACGAGGCTTGTTTTTGCCTAAGAAGGGTGTGTTTTGAGCTGAGAAGACTTGTTCTTGCCAGAAATGTTGAGAACTTGAGGAGACTTCTTTTTCCCAAAAAGCCCTACTGCTTTTGCTCAAGGAAACTAGCAAGCATTTTTGACAAATCCCTTGGAGTTTGGCTAAGGCTCCCTTTCATAAAGAAATTGATCTTTCATAGAGCATCTTGACAGAAAACACTAATTGGTTAAGTTTGATTGGCACACCACTTGCCAAGCGAATGCATCCCTACGCAACTATTACGGTGGCTCACTTCCTGAGGTTTAGTAGTGAAGCATGCCTTCAATATGTTTATTTTTAAAGGATGAGGCACCGTTTGTGCTTGCTACACGGCACATTGCATTGCTTTGACACATGGTGACATTCAGCAAGTTGCTAGCTTGGTTATCAGTTGAGTTTTGTCTGGAGTACAAGGAGTTTGGCAATCTCGGCAGTTCTTAATCCTTGGAATGCCACAGATAGGCTTTCTTTCTCATTCCTAATCTTGACTCCTACTTCTCTGGGACTTGAGCCAGTCTCATAGGATTTTATCGTGTTTTAGATCTCAGCAATGCCGTCCACGCCTTCGAACATCCCATTGGGACTTTGGCTTCTGGCTAGGCTTTCATGCATCCATTTTTGGGAGACTCAACCCAACAGAGATTCGGACAAGACCCCTATTTTTCCAAACACCATCAACCATGATTCCATAAAGATTAGGAGTACACCAGACAAGTGATTTACCGTATGGTAAGAAATTTTCTTGATTAAAATAGAGATATCTGCCTATAAAAGATTGTCAGCACTGAGGCATTCATGCAATGATATAAATATAAACCATTTGCAGGAATCTCTCCGTATGAAAACTGAGATGTTTTATCTGTCTTGAAAAAGATAGATAATGGAAACTTCATTTTATAAGAGTAGAATAATAAGCAGATTAGATAAGCTTTTTCTTAACTACATGTTGTATATTACCTTTTATGGCTATGTAATTAGACCACATAGCACAGGAAACATAACTGCTACGCAACAAAACTAAATCTAACACTTTCAAAACCTCAACATACGAAATTTGTTTACCTAGTCGCAACCGCTTAATTGCGTTGAATTGGTAAATCAGTCATTTATCCATGAATTCTCTCATACCTACTAATGTTCTAGCAGCTGAAACCTTAGTTAAGTTGATGGATAAACATAGAGCAGGAAAGATGGGTCGATGGATGCTGCAAGGAAAACAACTTGCCAGACCAGATACAACAGTAGACTTTGAGAGATCCTCTAAGTAGCAACCAGTGATCAAGAACAAACCCAGAGGCCAGCACTCCAGAATACAGTACCTATATCAAAATCTTCACACCTCTCTGATAACAAGACCCCAATAATAATATTAAAAAAAAAAAAAGAGCAACGGTAATAATATAAGATAGGGTTTCACTATTTAATCCATGTATCCTGAATTGAAAAATAATAATTATAAGTGGGTAAATCTTCAATCAAGCTAGCAAAAATAGCATGAACAAACCCAAAACCAGGATAAACATGACCCAGCTTGCAGCGTGCTAACTGCTCACCGCACCCAACATGAATGATACTTGCCCAAGAAGATTGAAGCTTTGTAATCAAACAGGGAGGAAGAAATGTCAACAGAGGTTGATCTTGCCGTCTTACCTGAGCAAGAACTCCTCCCTGATAATCTTATCCAAACACTATCATGTTACACACAGCTATAATGTTGCCTCAGCAATTTAACTTGTAAAATTTAATCTGTGTCAAGTAGGCAAAACACCTTCCACCTTTCTAGATTTGAGCTTGCTCATCAGTTCAGGGATTACCTTTTCCAATGACAGGCAGTTCAACCTGCCATTGCTGCCATTTACCACCCTCTGAGAGAGCAACGTTATCTCTTGAACATCTGAATCTTCACTAAGAATCTCCCTCCAGAACTTTTCGTCCTCGTTCAGATCACCAAACTCAATGAGTGCAGTGACTTGTTCCAATGTTGCGACATTTCTACCAGCACCACAGCCCATGGCTGTGGCAGCACCGACTGCATTAGCAAATACTAATGTGTGGGCCATGGGCATCTTGTGAACAAAACCAAATGCAATAGCAGCTACAAAACTATCTCCACAGCCAACAGTGTCAACGATCTTGATCTGTATAACACCAAGATAGCAATTAGGGATTCATATTACATACACTAGGGAAAGGCGGGCAGAATGAGCATGGAGATTGGGCGCACAGGATGATCATTTATATTTTTACAAAGTGCTAAACATGTTTTTGATTTCATATTCCTTGTTGTCAACACAGACAACATCTATTATGAATATCTAATGGCATTGCCTCATTAATACGAAGCTTCATATTTTCCAATCCCAGAGATGATTTCAGATCCCCGAAATGCGGAACTCAACTACAAACAGGCCATCTAAACTTGTCAGCTAAATTATTCTTTCATGATTTCCATGGCTAGAAGCATCTTAAGCTACTTTTCTCATCATAAACTAATCAACGAAATTTAAAAAGTAAATCTGTAATACGCACAGACATTCTACATTATAATCCTACAGTGTTCTTAATTCCAGGATTTCAATCTGAGTGATCACAATTCAATTAGATATTATCTTTCCAATTTTAATACTTTCTGTTGGTTGATTTCATTTTAAATGGGTTTGCTTAACAATTATACTGCAGCTGTCCAAAAAACCAAATTTGGATTCATTCAACAAAAGACTTCAGTACAACTAATGACTTCATAATTACAACCCAATAATCCTTCTAATTTTAAGAGGGCACTGGACCAGATTAATTTAAGGTTGTGACTGGAATGGAGAAAGGGGATTAACAGCCACCTTTCATTCAATTCCCCACTCCCACTGATGCCAAATAACCACAATGTAGGTTCAATACAACCTCAACTGCTTTGACCATATCAACAACATGCTGGGTAAAAAAAATGAGTAAAGAAATGAACAATGACCACAACATCAAGCCCAAGTCCCACTACATGAGAACGACAGTTAAAAAAAAAAAAGAACATTCCAGGAAAAAAAAAAGGGGGAAAAAAAAGACAATTTAATTGCAAATATTCAACTCCATTCTGTTGCTTTGCTTTTGTTCAGTCCATTTTCAAAGAACAAAATTAAAGAGAGAAATTTCAATTGCAACCACTCAAATCTATTCCACTGCGTTACGTTTGTTCACTCCATTCTATAACCCAAATTTACTTAAAAAGTGTCTTTTGGAGTGATAATCCAAATCTTTTCAACTTTTTGTTTCTTATTCTTGAAAATTTCCTTGTTTTTTTACAAGTTATTGCGCCAGTTTTCAAATTTAGGAGATTAACAAGCAATTAAAACTTAATGCGGTATTAGAGATCTGATAAACCACTGAACATAACTTTGTAGGATGTGGAATCGTGCTTAAATAGGATAATAAATGCGGCCAATTGGAAGCTTGTATTACAAATCCTACCACAGGCACAAGGTTTTGCTGTTTTTTATATGCCATGCAGAAACAAATAACAATAACTCAAAATAGTGAACTATGTAGGACTAGATGACACGTACAATTTGAAAAGAAGCTCCTGTTTGGAAATTTCAATATATTGCATGTATTTAACTTTTAGAAGATGTAGAAGCAATACAAGCATTTTCTACTTTGAAACATTGTCTTTCACTTATTCACTCTAATTATTAGTTCCCAGTGATAAGAACTAAAAAAATAAGCACAGGTGTTACTTAACTTTTATTGTCTTCAATTGACAACAGTAAAATCAAGAACTCTGTATCAAGATTCTCACCTTAAACGTTGGGGCATAAGATGTGCTCAGAAGGGTTATCAAAATTGAACCCCTAGAGCCCATTTTGACAACCACCCATTGGGTGCGTGATGATCTCTTCAGCAACTCTTGCCCTGCTAATACTGGATTTCCTATCCCAGTCAAAGCTTCAGCCTGGACTATTTAAATAAACAAATAATTACAAGCAAGCAGGCAGTGCATAACATGGATAACATTACTTACTGAGATTTTCCTGGATTTCGTACGCCATTCATGTCAATGCTTCAAGCAGAAAATTATTTGTGTCTTTCCCTGTTTACTGTCATTCCAGGAGTTACTCATGTTCTTCATTAGGCTTTGAACTTTAGTATTCATCATAGAGGTTTTCAATTTGTACCTTTTAGCCCATTAGGTTTTCTTCTTCCTCATATCTTTGTTTATTCTCAATATTATCCTTTTTTATTCCTGATCTGCCCATTTATAAGTAAAAATAATATCCAGGCTCGACACTGAAGCATTGACTGGCATGGGAAATCTAATGTTAAGTGGGCAAGAGTTGCTCAAAAGATTGTCACAAACCAATTGAGCCTCAGTCAAAATGGGCTCTAGACTCCAATGGTTTGATTGTGATCAGTTTGTCGATATATATTGTGCCCCAATATTTAAGATGATGAGACGAGAACACACTTCTAGGTCGATTTGTTGCCAGTTGAAGACAAGAACGGGAGAAAAAAAAAATGCCTTCACTTATTTATTTAGTTGTTCATCATCAGGGGATAAACTTTTAGAGAAAAAGACAACTTTGAAAGTATAAAATGCTTGTATTAAGTTTGCATCTTTTATACCCATAAAAAGCAAATACATTATGGAAAATCTTACTAAGAAGCTTCATTTCAAATTGTACATTTCATCTCATCCTACTTGTTAACTATTTTAAGTAACATGTATTTGTGCAGGGTTAAAAAAATGCAGAGGCTTAGCGTTGAGTAATAGTAAGATTGCTCCATCGTGATTTAAATTCCACAGCTTCAAATCTCAAAATCAGCCACTTTGCAATGCAATAGTAAATCTGTGTGCATCGTAACCTCAATTAAACTCCACAAGCTGTGAGCCTCATGCATTTGGGCACTCTTAAGGCTAAATAAAAGCAGTAGTAACCTTGAAGCTGTCAAAGGATGTGAAATATATGCTGGTGATCGGCAGCTATCTTACATAAGTTTGTTATGTAGCACTGCATAAACAGATACCTCCGGTAAGAGTGAACATAGGCCAATCGACATGTATTACACATTCAATCACAAGTACAAAGTTACCACTGCTTTTACATAGCCATGGATATCCAAATATAAAATCATGAACTAAAGTGGACAAGATGTGATGCACAGTTTGAAAAGAAGCATCTAAGTAAAAATCTCAACAATATGCATAAGTAAATCATAAAGAAGATGCAGACTCAACACAATCATTGTATAATTCACCCATTGTCTTTCCACCTCTCTCCTCTAAATGTTTAAAGCCCAGATAATGAAAAATAAATAAGTTGAAGAATTTTTTTTTCTTTACTTTTCTCTTCTTGTTTTCGAAACACGACAGTTAAACCAAAAAGATGTACCAATCTCTCACCTTAACTGAGGGGCCAAAAGATATACTCAACGAGGTAACAGAATCGAACTCTTAGAGCCCATTTTGATGGTATTCCAATCGGTGCGCAACAATCTTTTGAACAACTCTTGCCCAGCTAATATTGAATTTCCCATAACAGTTAATGCTTAAGCCTGGATATTATTGCATAAAATCAAAAAAAAAGTAGATAAGGCATGAACAAAGGTAATATTGCAGCAAGATGAAGGCATCCATGGAATGCAGAAAAGGAAATTTTTTTTTTTTTTTACAAAAATTACAAGCAAGTTGATTGAAAGTATCAACAAGGAATGGTAAAGATTAGAGCCTAATGAAGAACAGGACCAACTCTTAGAGTAACAAGGATATGGAAACACAAATAAAACAATAGAAAAACAATTTTAATTTATACCGGAACTATCAGGAAAATTCAATGACCAGCTCACATGTGCCTCTATCTCATTGTGTCTTCCCCAAACGCATCACATTTTAACGAGATATAACATAGGAAATGTTAGAACTATCCAAATGAATGTTTCCTTTGCCAGTTATTCTTTTCTAACAAGGAATAACATGGGCTGATTTCTTTCTTTTTAAGATTTTCTATAGGAAAGTGACAGTGATTCTCGTCTTGAGTTTAGAGTGAATAAGAATGGAAAAGAACTGAAGCCTCAAACCTCTGAAAATGCATAGACTCCGGGACAATAAAAAAAAAAGAAAAAGAAAAAGCAATATATTCATAGGCAATGATAGAGATGGTGGATGTAATTAAAAACAGCGTATATTTCAGAGACTATTGACAAGTCAAGGGCAAAACCTCATCCGAAGTTAGGAGCAGAACATCACTCATCTTCAAAAACTCACTTAGAGCTGATTGTTCTTCCAGTGTTCCAGAACAGAGAGATCTTCCTCGCGGTCCAGGATCAAAGAAGACAGAAGTCCCAACTTCAACTGCATACTTCAATGCAGAGACAATCAAACTAGGGGCGAGCTCATCAAAGCCATAACCATTGACAAACAAAACCTTTGACCGTTTGATAGCTATCTTTACTTCTTCTGTCAGTTCATTCAGCCAACTTAATGCAGGCTCCCTACTGAAATCAGCTCGACTGGTAACACAACAAGTAACTTCAGATGCATGGAAAAGACCAACATAGACAAACAAAAGAAGAAAATGCTGATTTCTAGATAAGGCAAAGCCCAAAAAACAATGAGGGGAAATTTTTTAACAAACTTTGACATTCACAACAAATTAACTCCAATTTCAAAACTTTTGGTGGATTTCAACTATCATTAATCATCCAGGAAAATTTGTTGATAAACTTTTCAGCTTCTCTGAGGTAAGTCGGGAAATGACATACTACTTCAGCTTCTCTGCAGTGAGTCAGGAAATGACATACATAGTGAATATCATACCTACAAAAACCATGTCTTTGCAAAGGGTCCACCAAAACCCAGCACAGAAGTGTTTCGTATGCAGCACAAGAGCTCTGAACAGCATCAAGATCCTTACTCATCCCAACCATACCAATTCCCTCATTGCGAAGCACATCCAAGAGAAAATGTCCATAGATTTCATTGCCCACATGACCAATTGCTACACAATTAAGTCCTAGTCTAGCTGCTGCTATAGCTGTATTGCAGTTGCCACCAGCTTCCCAATATTGCTATGACAAAAGCCAAATAATTGAAGTACAACAATGAAACGATCAAGTAGAAGGAGATGGCAAAGAAACCAAAGTTTAAATACTCATTTAAGGACATATTTAACATAGTTTCACTGGACAGAAATATTAAATTAAATTGAACATTGACCGGGATAACATAACAAATGCAACCACAATCTGAATCCTCCATGTTTGCTTATCAAAATTTGTATTCTGTTATGGGAAATGGTTGGCCTTGTGAACGACCATAAAATTTACACTTACTATGAATTTTCCAATGAAGGCACAAGAAGAACCCTTGGGCTTCTATCCTTGAAGTCTTTTTTGTTTTTAGTTTGTCCCTTTTCTTGCTGACTAGGAGCAAAAGTATATTTGATAGATGTCATGGACACATTACCCAAGTACACTAAAGAATGCATATTAGGAAGAGGATTATACAAACGAATATAATGACAAAATCCCTCAAATTTGACGAGTGGATGGATGAGTGTCAGTCATCCATATTGTATCAAGGTATCTTTCCATATGATATACTTCCAATGAAGTTTTTTATTCTGAAGCAGGAATTTCTTAGGGGAAAAATAATTACCTTAGGCATCTATTACATAAATAGTACATTGATAAACAGCACTACCCAGCACTACCCTAATTTGTATGAAAAGAAAGAACAGTAAAGGCAAAAAAGTCAAGTCATGCAATATACAAAATAAAGCATACTTGTTCGGAAGTAAAGGATATAGATCACCAACACTAGAATTTCTCAAGCACTCATTCTAATAGGAGGGACAAGGAAAGCAGTCCTTTCTCAACCGAGTTCTCAGAAAAACAAACAAAACATAACATAAGAATGAACTAAAGGACATCCCAGGGCATGAAACACAACATTACAAGTACATGAGAGAATCAGATTCATACATAAACGGCTAAAACCTATTGAGAATAGGATCCTAACACCAAAGAACGTGTCATATTTTGCATGATCACACCCTTGTAAAAACATACTAAAAGAACCCAACAGTAAATTTTGTGCAAGATCATACTCTTTTAGTTAAATTTTCTTTAAAACAAAAACCTGTAACTCACTCCCTGCACACAATTTTTAAAAGGAAAATAAATTTCTGCTTCATGAAGTAAAATTAACATAAAGATACCAACTTTATCCGGTGGAGACAAAGATAACTGCTCCATGTAAGCCTTTTTCCCCTCAAACGATGTCGGAGGGAGCTGAGGAACGTTGAGAACAATATCAACACAGAGATTACCAAGCGTGGCAACATCGATGTCTTTGGCTGCAACACTTCTCAGTCTCTCAGCCCTCACAGACCCGTTCGAGAAATTCGTTGAATTACAGCGATTATTTAGGAGAGTATTTTCATTTCCTTTACAATTCGGCACTGAAAATTTCAGGGTTTGGGAAAAATTCGCGGGACATTTAGTAAATCCAATTGGATCCGTGTTTCGGGGTACGAGAGGGAATAAGGGTGGTAAAGCATTGGAGAAGATGGGGGATTTGGCAGCCTGTGTTAGGTGATTCATAGAGAGAAAAGAAGAGAGGAGGAAGAAAATGCTGAACAACGAGGAAGATTAATGTAAGGACCGTAAGACGTTTTTGGGAGGTTGATGAAGAAGAAATCATATCCAATTGTACTGATCCTTCGCAAATTCTAGAGCAGCAGTTGCCAAGTTGACCCGATAAACTTTATTCCATAGACACCCCCCATGAATTCCACGTACAGCCAGCCCACTGGCTTATTGCTACTAGCCTCAAAGCTGCCGACGTCGACGACGGAGTCGATTCCTATTACCAAAATATTTATATTGACTCGCATTTTTATTTTAAAATTTCAAAAAATATATATACTATTTTTCCACCATCGATTACGAAAAACCCGTCACGGCGATTAATTTAGTGAAATGTGTATTTCAGTTGAAAAAATATTGATTAATAGACGGTTTATTTTTTATACGTGCTTCAACAGTGTAATATAGGGAGAAGACGAAATCACAAATGAGAAGTAAGAGAAGAGGGATCAAGCAAAGGGAAAAAAAGAACAGGAATGGGAAATCGAGAG
>JAODPA010124404.1:0-17648 GCA_025585075.1 Nepenthes mirabilis
GTAAAAAAAGAAAAGAAACTATGGAAATACAAAAATATGTAAATACGCAAATATATTCCCAAAAATACAATTTCCAATTATACGTTAGACTGTATTTCCTAATACCCCTGCAAGGTGGAACATATATATTAATTATGCCCAACTTGGATAAGTGAATCTTCAAATGGTGTGAGGGTAATATTTTAGTGAACATGTCTGCAGCTTGATTGTGAATGGTCACATGGTGAGTGCGAACACTCCCGTCTTGAATCTTGTCGCGAACCAAATGACAATCCAACTCAATGTGCTTGGTACGTTCATGGAAAACAGGATTGACAGATATGTGGAGAGCAGCTTGATTGTCGCAATAGAGGTCGGCAGCGTGAGAGTGTGGTACCTGCAGATCAAGCAGGATATAGCGGAGCCAAGATAGTTCACAACAGGTGGTAGCCATGGATCTATACTTGGCTTCTGCGGAAGAACGAGAGACCACTGTCTGTTTCTTATATTTCCAGGAAATAAGAAAATTCTCATTAAAAATGCGGTACCCAGTGAGGGATCTTCTAGTGTCTGGATATGAAGCCCAATTTGCATCACACAAAACTCAAAGTTGAATGTTAGAAGTAGAAGAGAATAATATGCCTTGTCCCGGACTTTGTTTAAGGTATTAGAGTACTTGATAGACGGCATTCATGTGGCTAGAGGTCGATTGAGTCACGAATTGACTTAAAATATGGACCGCATAACATATATCAAGCCTGGTCACTGTTAGATAGAGAAGCCTTCCAATTAGTCTTTGGTAGATGCTAGGATCTTGTAAAATGGTTCCGGTCTCTTTACTCAACTTCGCATTTTGGTCCATTGGAAGTTTAAAGGGTTTGGAACCAAGAGTACCGGAATCAGCTAAAATATCAATGGCATATTTTCTCTGACAAATATGGATACTTGTTGATGATCGTGCAACCTCGATCCCAAGAAAATATCATAAAATGCCGAGATCTTTAATTTTGAAGGCACGATTAAGAAATGATTTAACAGAGTTAATGGAGTTCAAAGAACTACTTGCCACAATGATGTCATCAACATATACAAGTAACATTGTGAAAGAATGATCATCTTTCTTGATAAATAGACTGTAATCAGCTTTGGATTGGGTGAAGCCAAAAGTAAGGAGGGATGTAGATAGCTTGGAGTACCACTACCTAGAGGCCTGTTTGATGCCATATATGCTTTTCAACAATTTACAAACTTGATTAGGTGTCCCTTTAGTGTACCCGGGGGGCTTCTGCATATAGATCTCCTCATTTAAAGTGCCGTGTAGGAAGGCATTGTTAACATCAAAATGATATAGATGCCACCCTTTGATGGCAGCCATGGCTAAAAGGCATCGTACTGTAGTTAGTTTGGCAACAGGGAAAAATATTTCATGATAGTCTATTTATTCTTGTTGTATGTATCCCGTTGTAACTAATCTACATTTGTATCTCTCAATACTGCCATCACTATTGAATTTTAATTTAAAAACGTATCGGAAGCCAATAGTTCTCTTTCCGGAGGGTAAGTCAGTAAGAATCCATGTCTTATTTTGCTCTAACGCGTGCAATTCACTGTCTATGGCTTCCCGCCATTTTTCATCCCGAATGGCTTGGGTATATGTGTAGGGTTCACTGTGAGACGTTACGGCAGCGAAAAAATGACCAAAGGTGGGAGACAGTTTTTGATATGAGATATGGTTTGTAATAGGATATGGTTTACCTGAAGGTGTTTGGACGTCTGATTGAGTGGGCGAAGTCTGAGATATTTGGTGACAATGAAATTCTTTCAGATATTCGGGCGCTTTGTAAACCCGAGTGGTTCTTCGGACGGGTATCTGGTTAATTTTAGTGGATTGGACATCATTTTTGGAATGATCATTGGTTAGTTGTTCCTGTTCCTGATTGTGGACAGGAACAGTGGGGATTTCTTTACTAACGTCAGTCGTGGATTCAACTACGGTGTTTGAAGGAGAATCGTGTAAACTGGGTAGAACCAGTTGTGTTTGCCACAATTGTTCGTTATTTATAATAGATGGTTCTAATGAGCATGCATCGGGTTGAGTATTGGAGCTTTGGTCAATGCCGTCTTTTTGAAAAGGAAATACTTCTTCATGAAAGATCACATCTCTTGAATAAAAAGTGGTATAGCTACTTAGGTCAATTAGTTTGTATCCTTTAACACCAAAAAGATAGCCTAAGAAGGCACATTTTCTACTTCTAGGATCTAACTTTGTACAACCATGGGAGATGGTGGAGTAAAAGTACAAACAACCAAATATTCGTAAATGTTTGTAATTGGGTTTTACGCCAAAAAGGACTTCGTATGGAGTCCTATTATCCAACAACGGGGTTGGCGTTCTATTTATGAGATATGCTGCTGTAAGTATGCAGTCACTCAAAAAACGTAAAAGCAGCTCGGACTAAAATCGTATAGCCCTGGCGACATTCAACAAGTGTTGATGTTTACGCTCAACTATGCCATTTTGTTGTGGAGTCTCAACACAACTCCTTTGGTGAATTATACTTCTTTCACTGTAAAATTCTCTCATGTTAAATTCGGATCCATTATCACTTCTTATGATTCTAATCTTGGTGTTGAATTGCATTTCAACAAGATTATAAAAGTTTTCTAAACATTGTTTGGTATCAGATTTTTGTTTTAGAAAGTACATCCATGTACTTCGAGAGAGATCATCAATGATGGTTAAGAAATATCTGTAGCCATCATAGGAAATCTCAGAGAAAGGTCCCCATATATCACAGTGAATTATTTCGAATAAAGTGTCAGACTTATGGGTGCTGAAAGGAAAAGGAAGACGACGTTGTTTTGCTGTGTAACAAACAGAACAATGATTATTATTAATAAAATGTGATATTCCTTTTACAAGAGAATTATCAATCATCCTAAATCTAGAATGAGATATGTGCCCTAAACGGCAATGCCACATATCAATTGGAGACAAAACGGAGTGAACTGAAGGTTTCATGTTTAAATTAGAATTCTTAAGAAGGAAAACAACTAGAATATTTGAGGGTATTTCTGTGTGCTTCAAATGATACAATCCATTCCTTTCTTCACCCATCCCAATCGTTGTCTAAGTGGTAAGGTCCTGAATCAAACAAATGTTAGAAAAGAAAAACATACAGTAATTAAGGGCATCCGTTAGCAGTTTTATCGAAATTAGATTAAAAGAGAAGGAATGAACACAGAGGACATTTTGCAATATTAACTTATCAGTGAGTTTAATATTTTCAATATGAGAAACAGATACTTTACTTCTATCTGAAAGTTTGATAGAGTATGAAATCTGGACCTTGTAATAAGCATATAACGAGGGATCACATATCATATGATTTGTGGCCCCAGTGTCCAGAATCCATACATGCTGATTATCTTTATGATGCTTGTCGAAGGGAGAAACATCAAAGATATTACCGGTCATGTTGGCAGCCTTCGGCTACTTGATAATCGAGTCGAACATGGGCTAAATTGTTTTGGCAGCAGCATCCTTCGATTGAATTAAGTCCATGAGTTGTTTGAATTGAGTTTTAGTCAGTGCAACTCTGTCATCACTGTTTCCTTCTTGATCAGTGTGAGGTTTGTAGCTAGACAAGTTGGCAGAAGGGGTTATGTTCCCAGCTTTGCCATGAAACTTGTGATTCGGTAGAAAGCCATGTAACAGGTAGCATTTTTCAACAACATGCCCGGTTTTGTTACAGTAAGAACACACGGACGCATCAGCATTGCCAAGTTTGAAGCATGTTGAATTGAATGCCCTGCGATCTTATAGTGAACGCAGAAAAGTCTGTCTTTCTTGATAGGGTGATTGGTTTTCACATTGTATTTGAAAGAATTAGGGTTTCGTTTGGCAGTTAAGGCTACCGTGTTCGAAATCTGGGTGACAGACAGCATTTGGTGTTGCTGTTCTTGTTGCTGAATAACCGAGAACACTCGGTTAACAGAGAAAAAAGGGTCCATCATCATGATTTTGTCCCGGGCATTAGAGTAGGAATCGTTTTATCCCATCAAAAATTATATAACGCAATCACGTTGGTATTTGTCAGCAAGAATTTTCATCTTGCCGCAATCACAGTTTGGGAGAGGATTATGAATCAAGAGTTCATCCTACAAAGTTTTGAGTTTACCGTAATACACGCTTACAGAGTCCTGTTCTTGCAGCAGGCTGGCCAACGATTTTTTCAATTGAAAGATTCGTGGCCCGTTCTGTTGGGTAAACCTGTCGCGCAATTCATTCTAGATTTCAAAAACATCATCGACGAAGACAACGTTGGATTTAATTGATGGGCTAACCGAGTTTTGGATCCAGGAAACAACCATATCATTGCATCGTCCCCAAATTTCAAAATGGGGATCGCTTGAATCGCTCGGTTTGTGAACAGTGCCATCGATAAACTGAAGTTTATTTTTGGCTCTCAAGGCTCGATGCATGGCTCTGGACCAGGTAGTATAGTTGCCGGCAGTGAGTAAGTCGGTGACAAGACTAATGGCAGGATTGTCACCGACTTCCAACCGGAAGGGATTTGTGAGATCTGTGAGGGTTTGAAGTCGCATGTGTTCGTGCGAAGAGGCGGTAGACGGGTTGGTTGTGTTTGATGTGGTTTCGAGCAAAATCGGTGGAGACGCCATGTCTCTGATACAATGAAAAGTTTAGTATCAAAACGAAGAGGACGATGGCGACGAACTGCTGAGGTGAGAAGGGAGAGAGAGATATGTGGGTGAGGTGTGCAGGAAGAAGACAGACGCAACTCAATCATTCAATGCATTGTATTGTGCATATTGAATTACAAAAGACTCCTGCCTTTATATTACAAAACAAGCAAGAGAAGAAAAAAGGAAACAAAGAAAGAAAAGTAAAAAAAGAATAGAAAATATGGAAATACAAAAATATGAAAATACGCTGATATATTCCCAAAAATATAATTTCCAACTATACGTTAGGCTGTATTTCCTAATACTATATGATATCATGATAAACAAGTACAATAAAAACTCGCCACTCTCCTTCCCACAAAACTTGTGAACCCACAGCATCCTTTCCCCTACAGGATTAGTGAAAGGAACAATGTAGAGAGAACGCAAATGTTCTCTTTCACATCCTTGAGGCTCGTGCACCTGATTGCATGTGTTGTTCATGTCAGCAGATTGCATGGCCTTATGTTACTATGCTAGTGATCATTCTTTTTCTCAAGCAAACACATCAATGCACCTGCCAACTCCAATTCAATTCATCACTTCTTTGTTCTGTGATAATATGGTATCAATCCCAACAGCCTGCATCGGCAAATTGAAGCTGTCATGGATTGTCAAGGCCAATTACAGAAGAGACTGGGCCAATAAGCTGACAAACTATTACGAAATGTATAATATATTAAAAATATATTATGTAAATATTGTATTTTAGTTAAGTCTTTTTTGTATTATGGGATATTTGTATTAGGGTATTTTAGGTTAGTATCTTTTTCATTTTTGGTTTGTGTTTACCGTTGTATTTTGGTGTATATATACACCTCCCTCGTCCTTGTCCAATACACGAAGAAATGAGCTGTAAACTCATTTAATAAAATATCAGAATTCTTGCTTTTCCAAGGCAGCACTTGAGTGCTCTGCCGCTTCCTGACTTCGCCGTTTGCCTTCGTCGTCTTCATCCATTACTTGCTTCCTCCATATTTGCGTTCTTACATGGTATCAGAGACAATGGCCCATCCTTCCAACCCCAGCGCTTCCGATAACACATCTAGCAATAACCAACCAGATCCGGTTCTTACCCAACCATTGCTGCGTTTTCAAAATCTTTCAGATCCATGCAACCCGTTTCGTTTGGAAGCCGGCGACAATCCGGCCGTGGTCTTAGTCACCGATTTACTCACCGTCGACAACTATTCGACCTGGTCTCGCACCATGCGTCGAGCGTTAAGGGCCAAAAACAAACTTCCTTTCGTCGACGGCACTGTTCCCAAGCCCAGCGATTTCACCGATCCTCTGTTCGAAGCTTGGGAACGTTGCAACGACATGGTTGTCTCTTGGATTCAGAACTCGATTAGCCCTTCCATTAGGTCTACCGTCGTGTTTGTCGATGATGCTACTGAGATCTGGAAAGAGCTGCGTGACCGGTTCACCCAACAAAACGGGCCACGCATCTTTCAACTGAAGAAGTCCTTGGCGTGTCTCTTACAGGAGCACGATTCGGTAAGTCAGTATTATGGAAAATTGAAAACAATCTGGGACGAGCTCCTTATCTACGATCCGCTCCCAGATTGTTCCTGTGGTAACATCAAGGTGCTCACTGAGCGCTATCAAAGGGATTGCGTTATGCAATTCCTTATGGGTCTCAATGATTCTTATACCAACGTGAGAGACCAAATTATGTTGATAGATCCTCTCCCTTCTGTCAATAAAGTATTTTCGATTATTCAACAGCAAGAAAGACAACACCAAATGTTGTCTGCTGTTCATCCTTCCGAAACTGTTGCTTTGTTCACAAAACGGTCTGTTAATAATTCTGCTAAGAACAATCAGATGGTAAAAAAGGACCGCCCCTTTTGTTCTCATTGTCGTGTTCCTGGGCACTCTTTGCAACAGTGCTTTAAAATTGGGAACGCAGAAATCCCCATTTGTGCCCACTGTAACAAACCTGGCCACGTGATTGATAAATGCTATCAGCTTCATGGCTTCCCTCCCGGTCGTAGACCGAATGGGAAACCTGGAGCCACTGCCCTCTTGGCTAATAAATCGAATCGTAATGTCTCTGAACAAGAGACCCATGAGGACGACAAAGTTGAATTAACCAGAATGCAGTTCCAGCAATTGATGAATTTGATTCACCCAAAAGAGCCAGCACTGCCTTCCCAAACGACCAAAAATAATTCTCAAACTTTTGATCTCACGGGTGATCAACCGAAGGCAGCAAATATGGCTGGTAATGTTTTCAGTTCTATACCTTTCTCTTGTAATAGAAGGAACACCTGGATCCTTGACACAGGAGCCACGGATCACATGATATGTGACCCATCCTTGTACCTTGCCAAGGAGACTCTCGTCTCCTGTTCTGTGAGACTCCCAGATGGGAGTAAAGCTCTTGTCTCCAGCACCGGGACCGTGAAATTGACCGACCACATTGTTTTACAAAACGTTTTATGTGTTCCCTCTTTTACTTTTAATTTGATATCTGTGAAGCAATTTGCTAATGATCTTGGTTGCTGTTTATTTTTCTTTGAAAAATTTTTCTTAACGATTGGGATGGGTAAAGAGAAAAATGGTTTATATTATCTGACGAACACTAAAGTTGATCCCAATTTTTTGCAAAGCCTTCTCTCAAAATTTCGCAGGGAGCCCTCGGCTAATGCTGCTTCATTGCCTTCTGATCTATGGCATTCTCGTTTAGGTCATGTTTCGTATTCTAGGATAAAATTAATAAATGATCCTCTTGTAAAAGGAACAATGCATTCTATTAGTAATGATCCTTGTTCTATTTGCCACATGGCCAAGCAGCGTCGTCTTCCCTTTTCCCCCAGTACACATAAGTCACACACCTTATTCGATGTGGTGCATTGTGACTTATGGGGACCATGTTCCGAAGAATCTTATGATGGATATAAATACTTCCTGACCATTGTTGATGATTTCTCCAGGAGTACCTGGATATATCTTCTGAAACAAAAATCGGATACAAAATTGTGCCTGGAAGCCTTTTATAATCTGGTTGCCGCACAATTCAATGTCAAAATTAAAGTAATCCGAAGTGATAATGGAACTGAATTTAAACTGGGGGATTTTTACAGAAATAGGGGTGTCATCCACCAACGCACTTGTGTGGAAACACCACAGCAAAACGGTGTTGTTGAACGCAAACACCAACATTTATTAAATGTCGCTAGAGCCATTAGATTCCAATCAGGACTTCCTCTAAAATTTTGGAGTGATTGTATCCTGACTGCTGTCCACATCATCAACAGAATACCCACTCCTTTACTTGAAAACAAGACTCCATACGAAATCCTATTTGGAGTTAAACCCAATTATGACAATCTCCGGGTTTTTGGTTGTTTGTGCTTTGCATCCACCCTTTCTCAAGGGCGGAAGAAATTTGATTCCAAAAGTCAAAATTGTCTCTTTTTGGGATACCCTTTTGGAGTCAAAGGATATAAATTACTTGATTTACATAGTCATGACATTTTTTATTCCAGGGATGTCATTTTTCATGAGAATATGTTCCCATATAAACGTGACTGTCCCGAATCTATCTCCAACAATCAGTTAAATACTATACCTCCTGTTGTGACCGATATGAATCATTTTGTCACCCAACAATTACCTCCTGTCAACAACCTAGACTTGCATTCAAATAATCATCCTGTTCTGGACGAAAACACGCCAATCACAACCAATTGGAATAATGAAGAAGAAGAATCCAATCCAACTTCAATACATAATCAACCAGATCACAATCAAGAAACATCCATCAACAATCAGGTCCTTAGTACCCCTCCTACAAATATTCAACTCCCAACAGGAGATGATATTCCTGTTCGCCGAACCACCAGAACTAGGAAAGCTCCCCAATATCTGAAAGATTTCTATTGTCATCAAGCATCTCACGTTATTCCTATCCAATCCACCAAACCAATTTCACCAGGCAAACCCCATCCTCTCGAGAATCACGTATCACATCAAAGGTTGTCCCACGATTACAAATCTTTCACCTCTTCCATCTCATCCCAAACTGAACCGCACACCTATGCTCAGGCCATCCGTGATCCCAACTGGCGTAAAGCCATCCAAGATGAGCTAGACGCCTTAGAATTTAACAAAACCTGGATCATTACTGATTTACCTCAAGGAAAGAAGGCCATAGGATGTCGATATGTGTTCAAATTGAAATTCAAAAGTGATGGGAGTCTTGAAAGATATAAATGCCGACTTGTTGCTAAAGGGTATACTCAAGAGGAAGGAGTGGACTATCACGAAACCTTTTCTCCTGTCGCTAAACTCACCACCGTTCGATGCCTTTTGGCCGTAGCTGCCATAAAGGGGTGGCATTTGTATCACTTCGATGTGAATAATGCATTCTTAAATGGTACCCTAAATGAAGACATCTATATGCAACAGCCCCCTGGATATACAAAAGGAAAACCTCACCAAGTGTGTAAATTATTAAAAAGCATCTATGGTCTTAAACAAGCCTCCAGACAATGGTACTCTAAACTTTCTACTTCCCTCATTACATATGGCTTCGTCCAATCCAAAGCTGATTACAGCCTCTTTACTAAACAAGACGACACATCTTTTACAGTACTTCTTGTCTATGTTGACGACATCATCGTTGCAGGTAATTGCTTAAAAGCCATTACCTCAATCAAAATTTTTCTCAACCAAGCTTTCAAGATTAAAGACTTGGGGACCTTAAGATACTTCCTTGGTATCGAAATTACCCGATCAGTAAAAGGTATACACCTTTGCCAACGAAAATATACTCTTGACATTTTAGCTGATTCTGACACCACTGGAGCCAAACCCTTTACACTACCTATGGATCAAAATATTAAATTGAGTCAACATACTGGGGAAGTCTTACAAGACCCACGTCCGTATCGACAGCTTGTTGGTCGGCTTTTGTATCTCACTGTTACACGCCCGGATATTGCCTATACTGTCCACATTTTAAGCCAATTTATGAACCAGCCTACCTCCCACCATCTAAAAGCTGCACATCAAGTTTTGCGATATCTTAAACTAAATCCCGGCCAAGGCATCCTACTTCCTTCCACTTCCCCTATTCAACTAAGGGCCTTTTGTGATGCTGATTGGGTTTCATGTCCAGATACTCGCAGATCCATCACTAGCTATTGCACTTTTCCTGACGATTCTCTTCTCTCCTGGAAATGCAAGAAACAGTCCGTGGTCTCTCGCTCTTCTGCTGAAGCTGAATATAGAGCTATGGCTAACACTTGTTGTGAATTGTCTTGGCTACGTTATATTTTTAATGATTTGCAGGTCTCACATTCCCATGCAGCGCATCTACACTGTGATAATCAAGTGGCAATCCACATTGCTGCTAACCCTGTCTTCCACGAATGCACCAAACATATCAAGTTGGATTGCCATCTCATCCACGACAAGATTCAAGAAGACAGCATCCGTACTCATCATGTCACCACCCACAATCAGCTGGCCGACATCTTCACCAAGATCTTACCCTCACAGCAGTTGAATGCGCACTTGTCCAAGATGGGCATCGTCAACATATATGCTCAATCTTGCGGGGGCGTATTACGAAATGTATAATATATTAAAAATATATTATGTAAATATTGTATTTTAGTTAAGTCCTTTTTGTATTATGGGATATTTGCTTTAGGATATTTTAGGTTAGTATCTTTTTTATTTTTGGTTTGTATTTACCATTGTATTTTGGTGTTTATATACACCTCCCTCGTCCTTGTCCACACACGATGAAATGAGCTGTAAACTCATTTAATAAAATATCATAATTCTTGCTTTTCCAAGGCAGCACTTGAGTGCTCTGCCGCTTCCTGACTTCGCCGTTTGCCTTCGTCGTCTTCATCCATTACTTGCTTCCTCCATATTTGCGTTCTTACACAAACAAATTGCAATTGTCACTCAGAAGCAAACGCCTGGCTGACATGTATAAACCGAAAGCAAGAAAGGACTTTGATGTTGCGGAGATTCTTTTTTCTCAGGGATCGGGGGTTTGGTGGGAAGGGGGCTGAATGGTTTTGTTGTTGCAGTAGAGCCATTTTCGAAATATGCTGTTGTGAGTCCTATGGGCTAGCCGATGTCCACTTATGATAATCTCGGTGATTTCCGAAAGGGCTGAGTGAGCCTCACTTACCCTCCCATTTCGTCTCTTTTATGGTGCTCTGCATTTTGATTGAGAATCCATCTGAATCAAATGGCAGTGTATGTCTGCAGCTATACGTAGAAGCATGCCTCAGTTCATGGGACCTCATAGTGCCTAAGTAACTTGCTGGCCTCATCAGGTCTAATAGTGATTGTCTGAAACTGTAGCAACCTGATATGGGAGTGGAAGAATGCTAAATTGAATATAATATACTACATTGAATGTCATAGTTTGAAGGTCAGGAGTAGATTCCAGCTTTTAACATAAACCAGAGGACTGGTTACATGGTTGTCTATTTGAAATAATAAATGACATACCTAATTTTAGATTAATGTCGTAGCTTAGCTTCCTTGTTGATTTTGAGAATTTTCTGGAAAAAATCATTAGCTAGACCTGTAATGTCGACTCCCCTGCCATCTCCCCCTTTCAACAAAATACACACACACATGCATACATACAGACACACACATATACATGCATACTTTATGTACATACATACAGACATACATACACATAATATTAAAATAGATAAGTGAAATTGTGCTAAAAGATTAGATAAAGAATAAAGATATTTGTAAATTATTAGAGACATTTGTCTTATTGGCATATTCCGTGACCATATGTATCATTGTATTGATGTCCGTTTGTGGGTTGTCGGGTTAAAGTCCGTTCGGTCCGCCCTCCAGTCGCTCGAGCCCGTCCAAAGACGGCCCGCTCGCCATGAGCTCGATTTCCGCTTGAGCTAGAAAACCAGAAGGGTGGCCGCTCGCCTCTCACTCGTTAGCCGCTCGAGCCGCAAAACCAGTAGGTCGGCCGCTCGCTGCTCGCCCCTTGTCCGCTCAAACGGCGGCCCAACGGGCAGAATTTTTGAATGCGTTTTGGGGGCGGTCCATGTGTGGCCGTCTGCCAGGAACAAAGCCGTGAGGTCCATGTGTGGCCAAAGCGGACAATATTCACAAGCGACACGTTTCGTGCTAACGTGTTTCGACCCCGAAAAAATTATAGCGAAAGCACAAATACTTTAAATATTCAATACACGTTACGAATATTTAATTGTAGATGTTAGAAATATGGACAAGCAAGCAAGATATAGCCAAGCATAAATAATTGTAAAAAGATCCGATTTTTGATGACGAAGTGAAAACTCGATACACACGGTATCGAGAAAAACACTCCGGGCTTCAACGGCAAGGGAAGCAATGCACTATGAAAATCAACTTATAGACCGGGTGGTAATGACGCGTTAACCTAGCCGACTTACTCCCGTTACGTGATCTCTACCAAGGAACTCCTTGGATTTGCCCGCGGCAACGGAACCGGACTCTTTCCGGTCTTCACGTCAATCTTCCCTCGAACCACTTGAATTTCCAATCACGAACGAGTCTCCTTCTTCACGAACCAACGTCTCCAACGCAGGTAGAAGGATGGAAGGTTTGAATGGAAAAAGAAAAAGAAAAATGGTGAGAAAACTCCTTAGATCATAAAACTTAAGGTTTTGTCTTTTGGTTTTCTCAAGAGAGACTAAATCAATGACGCATGAAAGGCTTTTCTCTCAAGTTTGAAGACTTCAAAAATTATTAATTGAGGCTGTGGCGTGCTTAGGGTTTCAAGAAAATAAGGTATCAATTTATAGTGGAGCCAAAAATGTGTCTTAGGGGAGTACATGCTTATTTTGGGGGTGTTTTTGTTATCTTCATGTTATTTTAGTTTATTATTACTGTTAGGGAGAGTATTGATTAGTTTTGTTAGGGGGAGTTAGACTTGGTGTACTTCCTTATGTTAGGGGGAGTTTGATTTGATGTATTTCTTTTTGGCCCTTCTTTTGTGTTCCATGCTCTCTATATTATCTGGCGCTTTGCTATTGATGTTATCATTGATGTTATCTACTCTCTCTGTCGCTCTTGAGTACTGCATGCTGTATCCATTATTGCCTACATCTTTGTTGTTGGTACTAACCTTACTTGACCAGAAAACTGAAGTGACACAGGCAGTCAAGCAAATCTTTATCACCTCGCCTCAGCGGCTCGTGTTTAGCTATTTAATTTTTTATGTATCTCTTTTGTATTACTAGGCGTAGGTTTTCATGTACACGGGTTCTATTTCGGTGGTGTCTGAACCCGTGATTCACTTGTATTTATTTATTTTCTGAGTTTTGTCACGGAATTGCCAAAGGGGGAGATTGTTAGAGACATTTGTCTTATTGGCATATTCCGTGACCATATGTATTATTGTATTGATGTCGGGTTGTGGGTTGTCGGTTTAAAGTTCATTCGGTCCGCCGTCCAGCCGCTCGAGCCCATCCCATGCCTGCCCGCTCGCCAAGAGCTCGATTCCCGCTCGAGCGCATAAACCAGAATGATGGCCGCTCGCTTTCCGCTCGAGAACCGCTCGAGCCGATAATCCAGTATGGGGCCCGCTCGCTGCGTGCTCGAGCCCCACTCGAGCGCCAGCCCAACGGGCAGAATTTTTGAACGCATTTTTGGCTCCACTATAAATTCATACCTTCTTTTCTTCGAACCCTAAGCACGCCACAGCCTCTCTGAAAATCTGGTGCAGCCATTAAACTTGAGAAGAAAGCCCTACATGCTCCATTAATTTAGCTTCTCTTGAGAAAACCAAAAGACAAATCCTTGATCTTCATGTTTTAAAGAGTTTTCTCACCATTTTTCTTTTTCTTTTTCTATTCAAACTTTCATTCTTCTACCTATGTTTGGAGACGTTGGTTCGTGAAGAAGGAGACTCGTTCGTGATTGGAAATTCAAGTGATTCGAGGAAAGATTGACGTGAAGACCGGAAGGAGTCCGGTTCCGTTGCCGCGGGCAAATCCAAGGAGTTCCTTGGTAGGGATAACGTGACGGGAGTAAGTCGACTAGGTTAGCGCGTCGTTACCACCCGGTCTGTAAGTTGATTTTCATAGTGCATTGCTTCCCTGGCCGTTGAAGCTTGGAGTGTTTTTCTCGATACCGTGGGTATCGAGTTTTCACTTCGTCACCAAAAATTGAGTCTTTATATTTATTGTTCTTAATTATTTAATTCGTGCATGCTTGTTGTATCGTTAACATTTAGAAATAAATATCATTTACGTGTATCGGATATTTATATATATATTGCTTCCGCTATAATTTTTGGGGTCGAAACTCGTTAGCATCAAAACGTACTTTTTCAGTTTCAACCGGTCATTTCCCCACAACAGGCCAATTTGTTGCAACCGACATTTCCTGCACAACCGGCATTTCCAATGCAACCGGCCATGTTGCCCCAACCAGGTATTTTGATGCAACCGAGCAAAATTGCCCCGACCTGGCACTTTGTTACAACCGGGCAATTTTGCCCTCTTCGAGATTTGCCCACCTGGCAAACTGTAACTCCAAGATTTGTCCAACTGGCAAATGGTCACTTCGAGATTTGTCATCTTCGACAAACAGTCTTCTCTAATTTTTACAGCAGTCAGTTTACAGCACTCTAAATATTACACAAAACCTATGTGATTCTCCGATGACGCTTTCGTTTGTCGAGTCATTTATAAGGGAGTGACCAAACCTAACAAGATGTATGTATCACACAAAACAGTCTTTTCTAATTGTATGTATCCGGGTCGAACCAAACAGATGCCTCCAGCTTCTATTTGCAATAAGTGCCCAACAACTAATATTAACCTTCTGTCCATTGCAATTCAAGTTTTCGGAGTAGGGGAAAGTAATAGTGCGCTTAAACACCAGTCTCCCGATTTAGCTTCCAGCCATTTTTTAACATGATCACTTAATCTTGCAGCGCATGAGCCACTTGTAGAATTCCACTGGGGATGAAATAATCACTGCTAGCTTAAGTGCTTCGCTCACAGACTACTTATAAAAAAGTTGCTGAAAGTAAAATTACACCAATGTAAGTTTAAGCACCTAAGTTGTGGATTACTTCAAAAAAGTAGCTGGAAGTGAATTAATACCTGATGGCTTGCGAGACTAGCTCCAAACCCACGACAAGTTTGTGGTCAGCTTACTCTTTGAACTTGGAACTGCGACAATCTTCATTAGTTTGAGTGAGTAGCTCGCAGCAGACTTGCGAGAAGAATCTTGAATTGAAACAATCATCGCAACATAAACATTCCCTTTTACTTGATATATAGGGAAAAATGCAAATCGTGCGCAATAAACCCACGGCAGTTTTCGGGAACGGGGAATTATTTAGGGGGTTTTGGGTGTGGGGCGCAGCAAGAAGAAAGGGGAAAAAGAAAATGGAAGAAAGAGAAAGAAGAAAAGCAACGGCAGCGACAAAGTAGAGCGAGAGAAGAGAAGAGGAAAGGAAAAGGAGAAGGTAGCGGTGCGCGCGAAGTGAGAGAAGGCACGGCAGCAGACAGAGGCTAAGGCGGCAGCAAAGAGAGGCAAAGGCCGCGACTGAGAAAGGAGACAACGGTGGAACACATCAAGGAGAGAGAGTGTGTGCCAGGATGGTCGACGACGGTTGAGAGAGGAGGCAATGGTAGCGGCGGCTCTCGGGCGAGGCAGCGACATGTGGGAAGGAGGCACGTGCAGAGGAGAGAGAAGCCACACGGGGAGAGAGAGAATGGGTGTGTACAGAGGAGAGAGAAATGCGTGATTCGAGTATCTCAAAGTATCTTTTTTTCTGATTTACTTGATATAAAATTGAGGCAAGTAGTTGTAACCCTTTCTTTAGTCTGATTTAATATCTAATACTTTTATATGTGTATTTAATATCTGTATGTTTGTATAAAAAGAAGCGGAGTCCAAGACCCAATGGGTCAGTATGCGTGTGGGACCATAGTGGTCAGAGATCTTAGTGGGTCGATATGTGTGTGGAGTCATAGGAATCCGAGGTTTTGGTGGATCAATATGTGATCCGATAAAATATGGTGGTTGAGAGCTACAGGCCTAAAATACAATCAGGTTAATAGAGCTAATGATATGTGATGGCCAACAGTTACAAGTTTAAAATATAACCGGACTAATGGAGCCAATAATATGTGGTGGCTAAGAGCCATATGCCTAAAATGTAGATGAGATCCAATTATGATGAAAAGATAACCAAGAGTTGCTGGCCGAAACTATAATCGATAACATTATGTGATGGCTTAGAGTTACAGTCCAAAACGCAGCTGTATGATATTCAAATTGGATTTTGATTTACATCAACTATGGGTGTGTAGTCATTTCGGTATATGTGGCAGAGTTTATTGGATTTTAATTTAAGCTCTTCCTTTGATTTTACATATGTTATTTTATACATATTTACGATGATGTTTGCTGAACTTTCAACTCATATTTTTTATTTTCTCTCCTTTAGAGTAAAAGGCTTGGATCTGTAATAAAAGTTGGGTAGGGTTCGACGTAGTATTGTATTTTTCTTGGTAAGCATTTTATCCTTACACTATTGGGAGCATGTCATTATTATTTTATATAGACGGTTGTCCGATAAAATCCTGTATAGGTTTTTAGAAGGGTCCTATATATTTTATTGTCACACCAGAATTTGAGATTTATGAAAATAATAATTAAAATTTAATTAAGAATTTATTTAACCTATTTAGTCTGAATTCATGACAGAAATGAAATCAAAGAAAAGTCGTAATGAGAGGTATTTTGGGAATATAATTGATTGAATGTCTTGGTGGATTGATATAGCAGCAAGAGGATTTTGTTTGATTTCTACGAATATGTGAAGGTTTTGATGGGTTGGTCCGAAATCTCATGGGGTAAAATGAAATTTTAGTTAGTAGAGAAGTGAGCGGTAGAGCGAAGGTGATGAAGTGCAAGCTTGTAGTTTTGTGGAAGTTATTTTCTTACTTGGCGAACCCCGATGGTTTCTTCAAATGACACGCTGGGAATGGTAATTGTATCTGAATGAGAGAAAGAAGACTCATCAAGATTAGAAGTCGCAGATAAAGATAAAGAAGCCCATACCAAGCCAACTTGTTCTTTTCGCAAGAATTGGATTTTGAACCAAACTTTTATTTGTGGAAGAAACTTTTGTGAAAATTAGAGATAAAACCCTTTTCGGTTGAGCCATCATGAAACTGGACGCAATTAAGCAAAGTTTTGGCTGATTGGATGAAAGCTCGGGAGTAAGTAAAATCATCAATAGTTATAGTTGAGTTGGAATAGTCCAAGTTCAAAGGGGATATTGAAGAGTCTCCCCCTAACGGATTGGCTAGTTGATAATGCGTCTCGTGCTTAAAGGAAAAGGCCGAGAAGAAGAAGTCGTCTTTGAGATTTTGTTTCGAATCTACTTTGAGTAGCAAAGGATTATGTGGAAATCCGAATTAGGATGGATTAGCTGATGAAGTCATCTCATTGCTTGTCAATCAGGATATCATTCCTAAGATTTGACCATCTGTATATTATCAAATTGAGGAAATTGTAAAGTATTCCAATTTCAAAACTTTCAACTATGATATGAGATAAATGATCGATCAGAATTGCACAGTCAAAATGTACGAATGTACGACTATCAGTCATAAGATTTGATTTGTTATGGATGGTCAGCTGTTCCTAAAGGCATCTTGAAGAAGTGACTTGAAAGGGTGAATATGAAGTTTGAAAGAATATCCCTATCTTTTCAAGGATAGAAATGTATAAATTTCGATGACGAAATGTTTGTAAGAAGGAAAAAAATATAATATCCTGATTAAACAAAAAGAAGAAGAAATGCAAGCCATGGGCGGTAAACCCACGACTGTTTTTGGGAAGGGGGAAATTATTTAGGGGGGTTTTGAGAGTGGGGCGCTATAGGAGGAAATGGG
>JAODPA010124415.1:0-17644 GCA_025585075.1 Nepenthes mirabilis
GATTTCGCTGGGGAAGAAGGCGGCGCACGAGCCGGCGACGGTCGTGTGTGGTGGTGGCCGGCTAGCGCGGCCAGCGGAGTGGCGGCAGCAGCCGCGGGAGCCCAGCAAGAGGAGGAGCCACGCGAAGGAGAAGAGGAGAAAATAGAGGCCTTCGAGTTCGATTTCGAGCTTGAGCTAGTTGGAGAAAATGTAAAATACGTTGGGGCAAGTGTTTTCAAACTCACTATTTATTTTCTTGTGATTTTTATTCGTTCTTCATCGGGTATTATCGTTCCGATACCCATCCAAAACATGAAAATTATATAGCCCATGATTAATGATTGATAAATATGTAGTTATTTGTCCGATTCGTTGTCCGATTCACTTGTTTCGGTACCACCAAACCCTAATCCTGTAGCTTATTTGGGTCCCCCTGTTTCGTCCTCTAATAAATGTCAAAATGACTCCAAAATGTGAATTATCAAGTCCTAATTATGCATATAAATCGACCGGATATCCGATCGAACAAGAATTGATCCGTTCGCGGCATCTGAACTCTCTAAAACGCCACTATCACTATTCATCCGAAATAAAATGGAAAATTTACATGTTTCCACCAATGTATTATGTTAAATTGATCTCAAAATATGAATCACCACGTCCTAAATGTATGTATATGTCGGCCGTGCGATCGATCTCGCACGTTTTGACTCGTTTGTGGCGTCTGAGCCCTCTAAAAAGGCGTTATTACTGTTCACCCGAGACAAAAAGGGGAATTTGCATATTCCACCATCGTGTTATGTTAAATTGATACACAAATATGAATCGCTACATCCAAATTGTATGTATATATTGATCGGATGTTCGATTCCACAAGAATCGACCCGTTCGCGGCATCCGGGAGCTCTAAAAATCCCCTGTTACTGTTCATCCGAGTTGAATGGGAAAAAATTGCATGATTCCACTCGTTTAATGCTTATGAAATTTGTATATGATTGATCATATTAAATTGTAAGTTCTAAAGATGTGTAATTGTGCATCGAGAGCAAGAGAATGCGTCCCGGAGGCTTCTAAGGTAGTGTTTGACCAATGGAGGTAAGTATAACGAAACTCTCTTACAAGTTGAATTTATTGGTTGAAAGATCTAAACTCCAAATGAAAGAAAGGAATCGAACGAGTAAATAGAAGGGAATCCACGAGGTGGAATGTGATGGATTTGGTCTCCCAGATGGAGACATATGATGGAAATGTGATTTTCTGGTTGAAAATGTATATGGCAAATGGTGCATTCTCCTTCAAAGGATTAAGATTAATCTTGAAATTAGAATCATGGATCACAGGGGTAGTACCCTTTAGCTTACCATGTACATCACGGTGGGAACCCAAGAAATATTTTCACCGCTCCTGGGGGTGCATGATATTCAGGATACGCTTTAGGATGCTACTGTGAAAGAATGAGGATTGCCCTGGTCCCTGGGGGATATTGAGTGATTGAGATGGTCGAGTACTGTAGGCTTAAAATGTAGCTGATGGTCAAATGCTGAAAATCTAAAATGTAGCCAATGGTCGAGTACTGTAGACCTAAAATGTAACCGATGGTCGAGTGCTGCAGACCTAAAATGTAGCCGGCCTTAGAATGTGTGGTATACACATTCCTTTCCTCGTTCTCTCACATCGTTGGTTAGTACGACTTACTAGTCCGGGTCCACAAAGATTGATGAAAACAATGAAAATGACTGAACGTAACCAGAACGAACATGCGAACTAAATGATTTCAGATGTTTCTTTTCCTCGTATGCTTCCTTTATTCAAGTTGTATGATTCTCCTACCCAAATACTATTTTTCATATTATTTGCTATAGTTAGTGATGTATGATTATATTTGTTGAGCTGTACGCTTACTCTTACTATTTCTCATTCTAAATGAGAATATTAAACCGGCGCCTGATTATTTACAGTTAGGATAGAGACTTGCTTGAGGAGATTAGTTGGATGTTGAAGGTTTGAAATTTCGAATACGTTGTTGTAATAGAATGTAAATAGTCTTGTTGGATTAATGTGATTTGTTATTATTTTATGATTATTATTATACTTCCGCAGATTTCTGAATTTAGCTATACTTCCGCATTTATATTGATATTTTGGATTTCGTTTAGTCATAGACGGCATCTCTTTAGACCCAACATGGTAGATAGGAGTACTGTATTGGAGCCATAAATGGTATGACGATTGTAATCCTGTGTATTGTGTTGTAGGTCAAAATATTGATTATTGGATAGTTGTGTGCTTGTACAGGCTATTTTAAGTAGGTTATATTTTTGGTATTTCGGTCAGTTGTAGAGGAAACTCAACTAAAATTTATGCAGAATTCATAATGATAAATTATGGGTATAAATTTATATTATCATTGACGGAGGTTATTTAAAAAAAATAATCCGATCCACCACAATAACCAATCTAAGTCACCCAAACTATGTCAAAAACATATTATTGGGCTCTTTTCTAAGCCAAATGTCTAGGGGTCAATTCTTAGTGACCCTATTATACTTAGTAATTTAGACTTTTTATTACATCTACGGTCAAATCGACGGGGTGCAGATCAGTTTAAATTTTTACCGGACCCAACACTTTTGACTCAAATTGGATATAGATATGCAGCAAATATATATAGAATGGTTATGCTACTAATATGCATGTATAAGCTATTTTGATCAATCCAACCGAATAACGTTCCATAAAAATGATTGGACGATATCACGACACACGGATATTTAATTATAATTATAGAATTTTAGCTAACTAAACTAACATAATTAATTTGTGATTAAGTAAGATTAATTTGTTTGGACAGTGTAAATAAATTATATGTTTTTATGTATATGTATTCCTTATGTGTCAGTTAAAAGATGTAACAAACATTTGAGAAAAATAAAAACTTCTATATTTTTCCATCCACTTCGATTCTTTTATAAAATATCGACATAAATAATTACAAGTCACTTGCCAGAATAAACAAATACATTCATCATGGAAAACAGTGATAATGGAACGTAAAACAAAAGAAAGCATTAAATTACAAAATAAAAAAAATTTATTTCCACAATGAGAGGCATATTTTTTTATTTTAGGCTATATATTTATGTAAATAGTGATTTTTATATTTTAGATAATGATCATGTGAATTTACAGAATGGGGAGTAGTTTATTTAAAATCAACTTGCAGTCCCCCTATACAAATATGAAATAATAAATTTACTGTTTATTTAATTAATGTATAGAACATGAATCAACATTTCTACGAGAATAATATTTAGTAAATATTACCATGATTAAATATTCCTATGAATAAATTCAAAGTTAATAATTAAACATGTAATTTGTACAAAGAATAATTGCTACCTTTGAAAGGGGCACTGAATGGCTGAAGAGACCAGTTAGAGGAGGCCAGCTGAAACTGATGATTAATATTCCCAGTTGTCTATCGATATATAAACTTAAATTTATATTAAATCAACTGGTCTTACATTTAGGATAATAAATATTCACATATAATATTTACTCAAGTCATTTCCAATCAAACAAGACAATAAAAATCAAGTAAAATAAATATATGATTGGCCGTATTTTTCAAACATAATTCCCAAATCAAACATACTGCCACACAGCATACAGAAAACATGAAATTAGATATCACAGCTCACAGTTGATGAGCAAGCTTCACAAACAGGGGCGTGCACAGGCACACAATTAGAAAGTATTAATAGCGGTATTTAGTGGAGTAGTCTTTGGGAGCAATGACAAGTCCCCTACCCTTCCTGGCACCGCGGTAGACAGTCTCGATGATGTCGATGAACTCCTGCTTGTCCTTGAGGGCCCAGTTGATCTTGTTGTTGTTTCCGGTGCCGAGATCTATCATTATGTGCTTGTTCCGGAAAAAGAACATGATCGTCGATGGGTCATACAGCTCGTACATCGTGTTGAAATCCGGCACCTCTGTTATATCCACAAGGTATATTACAGCAAAGTTCTTTATAGTCTCTGCAACCGAAGCTAGCACTTCGTCCATCTGCAGCATAGCAGGAACCCACGAAATTATATGTCACAGTGGCTTTCAAAGCAATTGCAGAATAATGAGTGAGTGCATGCGTTTGGATGATAGGAGAAAAAGGCCAACTAAGCCATACCCACAAGTTGAATAACAGTCCGTCTTGCAAAACACTTGGGCAATATGTAAAAGGTCAGATATCCATAGATAAGAAGTACACTAATGACAGAAGTACTCAAAATACAGAGAACAGAAGAATTACTAAGAGACCTTAGAAATCAGAAAGAATGGCAGAATCACATGATTATGGCAGTGTTGGTTGTTCATGACAGGAAGTAAAATGGAAAGAATTGCAGTTTGGTACAGACTACAGAAAGACCAAAAGGTGCATCAAAGGGCGGCCTGCTAGGGCAGCTGGCTACTGTACCTGAAGCCAGGCAGCTGTTGTTGACTGTGGTAGTCTGCTGCATCAAATTGCCTAATATTTTTTGCGTTTCTTGGGTAATGTGGTGGATAACAATCAAGAATGGAAGTTGTTATTGCAGCTGTTGATGTAATTCTTGCTGGACTGATTGCAGCTATGGAAGTCTTTATCAAGAATTGTCTAGAACTTCAGCAAGATTAATACGGATGTGAGGTGATGGATAGGAATCTGTAAATCTGGTAAAGGCTACCAGGATTGTGATTCAAACACTGAAATCTGATACCAATTGTAATGCCATATCCTCGACGTAACCTCTATAAGAACCTAAGTGAAGGCAGGTAAGCTCAGCCTCATTAGATGCATCAAGCTGTGAAGAGTTAAAATGGTTAAGAGTAGTAGTTAAGCAAGTGGTTAGGTTGTTACAAGAGATGGCTATCATCGTAATAACAGTGGGAATAGTTAAAGAGCCAAGGCTATACATAAGCCCAGTACCGTGTGTGATATGAGATAAGAAATATGTGAATGATAATATAGAACTATTGTTCTCAGATTTGGGTATTCTCACCTGGTTCCAATACCACCCGCCTTCTTTCTTTCTTTTCTTGATTTCTTTATCTTATGTTGACGTATTACAACCTTGCATAACAATTCTATTCGAGAAGGATCATAGTTGTTTTGTGCGGATAACCCCAAAAGATTCAACCCACATATGGATTTTTTGCCTCCATTCAGCTCTGTTATAGGCCATCTCCTCTGCTAACTCAGAAAGCACACGATCATGCATGATGGTTTCTTTCAAACACTCCTTTGTTATTCCTTTGCCTATTTTATAGTGAGCCTTTTCTAAGCTTTCACATCTCTTAATAGGCACATCAGGCGGTTTTCATTAACATGAACCAAATCATCTCAACTGCATCTCCATGCCCTTTCTTATGCGGGTGCCATCCCCCAATTTTCTCCCATATAACATCAGCACTTTCCCATCGCTTCTTGAATAACAACATCTTCTCAACATTTTCTTGTATGCTACTTCTATTTTTGCACATGTTGGTGCTTAATCGGCCAATGCAACACTCCAAATAGCATGCTAACTTAATAGTTATCTTATAGCATTTTCCTTTTTGAATAACTACATCTATCTAAACATTTTCATCTATGCTACTTCTATTTTTGCACATGTTGGTGCTTAATCCGCCAATGCTACACTCCATATAGCATGCAAACTTAATAGTCATCTTATAGTATTTTAAATTTAAAGTAGTATTCTACGATCATATAAGATTATTGAAGCATTTCTCTACTTTATCCAACTTGCTCTAATCCGATGAGAAATATAATCATCACTCGTCCATCTTTCTGAACCACTGAATCAAAATATACAAAACAATCCCTATTTGGTGGGCTTTCATCCCTTCATCACCTCCTTACCATCTACTATTCTGTTGTTACTAAACTCGCATTCAATATATTGTCTTTGTTATGCTAATTTCGAAGCCTTTGGCTTCTAAAGCCTCCGATTAAACTTCCAACTTAATGTTAAGTTCCTTTGTTTTCTTATCAACTGAAACTATATCATCTATAAAATGCATGCACTGAGATAACATCATCTTGAATGAGTTTGCCCAATACATCCATTTCTTAAGCAAATAGCTTCCCATGTAAACCAATTGTAACTGGAAAACTCTCGGTCTCCATGTCAATGCTCAATGATAGATATATTTTGTAACTTAAATGCATGCAACATAAAATCTTGTTTCTCCAAAATTCTCCATAATACTTCTCTTGCAATTGTATTGTATGCCTTTTTTCTAAATGCATAAACACCATGTGAAATTCCTTCTGTCTTTTCTTGAAGTGCTAATATCATGCGCCTTAACAAATTGATGGCTTCATAAAGCCCTTGCATGGCACACATTGAAATTTGTTCTCTGATATACTTGTATGTCACCTTAGCATCTTCTCAGTCACACTTTCCACCACCACATTATTATACGTTTCATCAACTGAATATCTCTAATGGGCACAACTTTGTCAATCACCTTTGCTCATATAAATGGCCATCAATGAACATCCATCATCTTCTTAATGCTTAGAATTTTGCTAAATAATACAGTTAACCATGAAATTTCTTTCCAACACACTTACAAGCCTCCACTGGAACACATCTGCTCCAATAACTTTCCAATCTTCACCATCTAAGATTCTTCGTTAACTTCATTTATTTCGACACACACGTATAATAAGAGCAGTTGATATTTATCTTAAAGCCATTGACCTCCCAGCAATATGGTGTTCTCGTTAGCACATCAAAAAAGTTGTGAACATAGGTAATACACCCCTCTGAAATATTCTTATCTACCACAAGTACGCGCTTATCACCATCCTTGATGTCATTACTTCGTCCAAGTCTTTTGTTGTCATATCTCTTGCTTTATCAAGTCTATAGATATCCGTTTCTCCTTCATTTGTCTTAAATATCTTAAAATAAGTCCTTGTTACATTTTAGATCTCGCCTTGCTCACCACCTTTTCTGCCTCTTTTTAGCACATCTATACCTGATGGGTCTCGCACGTCCGGGGCCAGCCCAATTCATGGCCCAGCCGGCAGGCACTTGAGACATGGCCCAGAAAGCGCGATGATGGCAGAAGAAGGGTCCAGACAGCTGCGGCCCGCCGTGTGGCCCACCAACCTGAAGGCCCAAATAGCTGCACAAGTGAGCTTGCGGGTCAATCCGAAATTGTCCCATCAAGAGCAGGTGAGAGGGCAGAATGCGGCACAGTGCCATGATGACCCCATCTACACAAATTGCCGGCGATTCAAACTCCACGACATGAAAGGTCACCTACCTAGCACAGCAAAGCCGGTTGTCCTAATGGCGCAATAAATGTCAGCCACAAATCCGCCGACACAGTGCATCGTCCTTGGGAGATGAGCCTGGCCCTCCACCATCTCCACGAAGGCCAAGATTGCTGGGATTGCCTCACGCAAGCTCGAAAAGACTGCACGAGCTACCTACCCCGAAGCTGCTAACGTCAGTTGGGGAGTTCTGGTGGGACACGCGACTCTTAATCTATATCTATCCCTTTGATACTAGAAGGGAAAAAAGGGAAAAACCAATTTGAAAGAACTCCTAGTGTTCTCGCCACTCATAACTACCCAGCCACACTTTAATTCATCCTGTCAAAGAGAGCATCATAGTTAGCCACTTTGACCGAGTGCACTCCCACTCGAGCC
The DNA here is from genome assembly GCA_025585075.1 of Nepenthes mirabilis. NCBI lineage: Eukaryota > Viridiplantae > Streptophyta > Magnoliopsida > Caryophyllales > Nepenthaceae > Nepenthes > Nepenthes mirabilis. The sequence continues at coordinate 7,683 of JAODPA010124415.1, forward strand.
ACTCTGCCTACGAGTGTCCGCTCCTCTGTTAGCCGCACCATAGCCATCGGAGCCCCGTCCTCCAAACTACACTCAATCACCATGCTGCATGCATCTTTGCATATTTACTTCATTCCTCCACCTTTCTCTCATCGTGGAGACACTTTCGATTTGAAAGTCGGAGGATATACCGCAAAGCAGGTTTCCGCTGTCCTCTGACCTCTTATTCACTAGTTGTGTTACGCAGAATCCAGGTTCGAAGATATAGGAACTAGACCGGCTCTAGTTTGACTTGCCAAAAGAGATCGAGCAGCTCTCTAACCCGTTCAACAATTCAAATTTAAGGACGCATCAATGGCACCGTTTATAGGAAAGTTTGACAAAGCTAAGTTACCACACTCACAAAAATGGTCAACACCAAGGCGCAAGCTAGCGTGCCGCTAAAGGATGTTGCTTCCTAGGGCAACAACTCCTTTGCAGGTAGCCGTGCGGACGGATAATCATCCCCGAATAGGCTCGCGTACGCTGCCCAAATGGAGAACATGTCCAGGATGCTTTAGTTCATCTGTACGCGGCTAGGTGGACAACAACCGGGGATCACCCTCCTGCCTCTCAAGCATCGACTTCTAAATGAAAATCTTGGAAGAAGAAGCATTCTACCCAGAGGACCCAGTGGCTTGATGACCTCGAGGCTCGAGCAATAGGGCCTCAATGTGCCAGGAGGGCCACCCAAGTCACGAAATGGGAGAGGACAGCCAAGAGAGTGGAAGGCCCCCAGCCCAAGAAGAAGCATCCTGTAGCACATGTCAACTGTCGGCCAACAGACATCCCAACCAGCGCATCTCTCCCAACTACTCAGAGTTGAGGACCTTCCTTAATGCAAAAAGAATTGTGTCCTCCACTAGGATAGAGGAGAGAATGAGGAAGGCCGAGAAGCATGTATTCAATGGGGACACCGACGGATGCACCATTGACCTAAGAAGGTTACTGTTCATAAGGAGATCCGCACGTAGCCGCTCCCTCGTAAGTTCAAAATGCCAACCCTAGAGCCTTGTGACAGAAACTTGGACCCAATAGACCACCTGGAATACTTCCGTACTTTGCTAGACTTCCAGGGCCTAGAAGACACTACTATGTGCTACTGCTTCTTTCTGAATCTCATGGGGAATGTCCGGATCTAGTACTATCGCCTGCAGCTCAGCTTGATCTGATCGTTCCAAGAGCTGGCTAACTTTTTTTTGTTACAGTTCACCTCTAGCAGGAGGGAGGAGAAGCAACCTTAACACCTTGTTTGCCTCCAACAAGGGCAAGACAAAGGCTTGAAAGGCTTTGTCGCCCGATTCACTGCCGAAGCCCGGAAGATATCTCGACTCACTAACGAAATGAAGCTGAACGCATTCATAGCGACTTTAGAGCTAGATGATTTCTTCAAGCACCTGGTCCAATAGCGACCTTAGACGTTTCAGGAGGTCGAGACAATCGCTCGCCCCTACATTGCCGCCGAGGAAGCTAACGAAGCGAAGCAACCAAAGCACGTTGACAATCTTTCCTTGGGGCCTTTGAGTGGAAGAAAGAAGAACGGAGATAGTGCCAACCCTCGAGGCGTTTGGAAGCAACCCAGGGTAGAGCCAGGAGCTCGAAGGGAGTTCAGATCTTTGAACCTGACCTTGTTGAACGACTCTCGGACTAAGATCCTCACATAGATTTGGGAAGAAAAGTTTTTGAAGTGGCCAAGACAGCCCAAGAACCCAGAGGGGGGAGATCCGACGAAATACTGCTTCTACCATCAGTCCCCGGGTCACAGTAAGGAAGACTACCAGACTTTGCAGAAAGAGATGGAGACCCTTGTCCAGAAAGGGCACCTTACCAAGTTCTTGCGGGACCAAGGGTAGGCCCTTGGAAGGGCGGAGGAAGACGAGTCTGTGCCACGGATGAGAAACCGGGTTGCGGCTAAGGTGGTAAACATGATAGCTGCAGGACCGCTCGAGTGCCCCACCATGGACCACTGGGATGGATCTTCCAGTAACAAGAAGCAGAGGGTAGAAGCTGGAAATGACATCATTAGTTTTAGTAATAACAATATGACACATTATAACTCCCCATTCTAACATCTTAGTTGTTTCTGCACTGGTTTCGGACAGTACGATTGATTATTAACTAATACGAATCTTTATTGATAATGAAAGCTCTTACAATTTGCTGTACCTTGATACGTTTTATAAGCTCGGATTAAAGAGGAACTAGAGGAAATCAGCTGAAGATCCCCTGTATGGCCCAGATAATGAGCCTGTGTCGATTCAGGGGACCATCCTTGGGAATGTACTCGAAGACAACAACCAAGATACTCACGTCCTTGGTGGTTGACCTGGTCTCAATTTACAAAGTCAACCTCGACCAGCCTTGCCTGACCGTCTTTGAAGCAGTAACATCAATCCCCCATCTGAAAATGAAATTCCCGACAGTGTGGGGGGCCAGAGAGGTCTTGGGTAATCAGATGACTAGCCAGACATGCTATCTGTCCCAGGTCACACAGATGGTTTCGGACTGGTCTGTTGATGACCTTGACCACCGAGATGAGTCAACACTGCAACAGGTTCAATTCGGTGAAATGACGGACCTAGTACCGCTAGATCCTAGTGACCCCGAGAAATAAGTCCGAATCGGTAGCTCACTGGCAGGACCCCTACGTGAACAGTTGGTAACATTTCTCCGAAAAAACTCCAATGTCTTTGCATGGACTTCAGCCGATATGCTAGAGATATCGACCGGATTAATGGTCCACAAGTTGGGTCTCGACCCGGTCATAGGCCCATTAGGCAGAAGCAGAGAAACCACTCCGTAGAAAAATTGACTGCGATACGTGAGAAAACCAAGAAACTTCTGGACGCAGGCTTCATCAGGGAAGTCTAATATTCAGACTGGTTGTCTAACGTGGTACTTGTCAAGAAAAGTAACTAAAAATGGCGGATATATGTCGATTTCACGGATGTGAACAAGGAGTGCCCGAAAGACAATTTCCCTCTGCCGAAGATCGACCTATTGGTGGACTTAACATCTAGGCACGAGTTGCTGTGCTTTATGGACACATATTTAGGCCCCAATCAGATCCGGATAAATCCCGACGATGAAAAGCATACGTCATTTATGACAGATCAGGGGACATATTGTTATAAAATTATATCCTTTGGCCTAAAAACACCAGCGCTACCTATCACCTGCTCTTGAACAAAATGTTTGCAGCCCAAATCGGTCGAAAAATGGAAGTGTAGGTGGACGACATGCTCATCAAAATTAAGGTTATTGATGAACATATTTGTGACCTTGAGGAAACCTTCGATTTGCTTTGGGTGCACTATATGCCATGGAGTGCTCCGCAAAGAATCTGATTGTCTACGGCGACTCGGAGCTGGTCATCAATCGGGTCCTTGGAAATTTCAAAGTGACAAGCCCTACACTCATGGAGCATCTTGCTAGAGTAAGAGGCGCAATCCAGGCATTCGATAAGGTCAAAATGTTTCAATTCTAAGGAAGGATAACTCAAAGGCGGAGTATTTGGCCAAGGCAGCAGCAACGAGGTGCTTGGAGCAATACACTCAAGTAATGCGAGAGGTTCTAGCCTCCCCTAGCATAAAGGGGCCTGAGCTGGAGGACCTCCAGGTGTCGAGCAACGAAAGTTGGATGGCCCCGTACAGGCGATACTTAACCGACGGCACCTTGCCGAAGAATCCATAAGAGGCCAAGCATGTCAAAAAGACGGCGGGATGGTACACCCTCTTGGATGGAAAAATGTATCGGCAAGGGTACTTTGTCCTATACATGCGGTATCTCACACCCGAAGAGGCTGACTACACCCAGAGTGAGGTGCACCTCGGCATCTATGAGTTGCACATCGACGGCAAGAACCTTGCTTTCAAAATTATGCACTAGGGCTACTATTGGCTGATGATAAAGCGAAACGCCATGAAGTTCATAAAGAAATGCGAAAATTGCTAGATCTATAACAATTTTCCTGATCAGTCGTACACAAACCTATAAGCCCTGCAAGCCCCATGGCTATTTGCACAGCTGGGGCTTGACATCCTCGGCCCGTTGCCTATCGCTTCAGGGCAGAAAAAATTCGTCATAGTTAGTATCGACTACTTCACGAAGTGAGTCAAGGCTTCCCCGCTGGCACGGATAACCAAGCAGAATGTCACGGAGTTTGTACGACAATGCATTGTGTGCAAATTTGGGATTCCCAAAGTCATAATGACTAACAATAAAACTCAATTTATTAACAAGCGCTTCACCAAGTAATGCTCAAGTCTGAGTATAAAGTTGGCCCACACTTCCATCACTTATCCACAAGCGAATGGCAAATAGAGGTCATAAATCGGACCTTGCTAGACGTGCTGAAGACTAAATCGGAAGGCACTGGAGACTCGTGGGCGGATGAATTTCCCTCTGTGCTACGGTCGTACCGAACACCCAGGAAACCTACCCGTGAGATTCCCTTCAATTTATGTTATAGAACCGAGGTGGTAATTCCAACAGAGATCAGGCTAGCCAACCTTAGAGTTGAAGGCTACAACTCGAACGATAATTCCCAACAACTTAGAGAACACCTTGACTTGCTCAAAAAAGACCAAGATGCAAGCAGGGTGCGTGCGGCAGCTTATTAGCAGCGAATCGTCCGATATTACAACAGAAGAGTGAAAGCACCAGTTCGTGTTGGGTAGCCTAGTTTTGCAGAGCGTAAAGGCTACTAACAAGATCGCCAACAGGAACAAGCTCTACCCAGTATGGGAGGAAGTATTCCTCATATTAGTAATTCTCCGAAACGGTGAATACAAGTTGTGCACCCAGAGCGGCAAACTAGTCCCGAGGACGTGGAATGCCGCCCACCTCAAGAAGTATTACCAATAACCCCCAGCTGGTTTCAGGTAGGTATAATGTACATCTCCAAGAATGCAAGTAAGTGTGTTCATTTTCAATAAAACAAAGTAATTGCGCATTCACTCTTTGTTTGCCCATATCAATGCTTGGATGTTGCTGCATGTAAGATTACAAGGTCTAAACTGTCCCTCGGTCGAGTGAAAATACTTCACCTGTTGACCACCTAACTAAAAAGCGAAACCTCGACCCTTGCTGCCGAGCAGCCTGCGTGCTGCAAAATGACATGGCTGGGGGGCTCGCAGACAAAAAATTGAACCCCCTAGGTAGCTGGCCATTACAAACCCTAGGGAGCTTTTCAACATGCGTGTGACAACTTCCCCCGGTGGGAAGAAGCACTATCAGTCGACAATGGTCAATATATCAAGATTACACGCGCCAAAGCGATGACGTCCCTTCAACAGGGGTCGAGCACGAAAACCTCGCACGAATGACGACCTCGCCTTTGCCAAAGCCGACGGCTACAACCATGAAGCCTAGCTATCCCTAATGAGGCTCACCCACGAACGTGCGACAACATCCATCCGCTAGAAAGAGCACCCACCTATAAACATGTAGCGCCACAACTTCCTTTTGAAGGAACAAGCGCAGCCGTACCTCCGCGTCCTCACAAAGCCTGGCGACAATAATAGCTATGCTCAGCCGGCAAATGGATTTCCCTTGCGCCACGACCTCCTCCAAGCAGAAGTAGGTGTGATTGAGCAAAAAGGCAATAAATAAATAAATAATAATAGAAGAAGAGAAAAGGAGGGATCAATCAAGCGATTAGACATTGGCAGCTACCAGGTCAGATCGAAGAGATGAGCGACCAGTACCTTAGTGGGGGTCTCTTCCTCCGTGGAAAGAGGATCCGCTAGGAACCCAGGCAGGGGGTTGATGAAGGACCCCCGTATAGCACTGGCACAGTGACCGGACTCAGAACTAGGGGCGGGAGGTTTGCGTTCCCCAAAATCGCAAGGCCAATAGGGAACTCTTCCAGACCCACGCCCCCGATAAAGGAGACGTTGCGGCCTCACTAGCTTCGGCTCCCAACTCGGAGTCGAGCCATCATGCGTCGCCTCTTCAATAAAGATAGCAGGAGGCGCAGAAATGGAGTCCCCGGGCGACCTCAAGGCCCCTTAGTCATCCGCAACCTGTCTGCCGGATGGCTCGCCTGGACCACCATCCTCCAATCGGACGACTCCAGCCGCAGGATCCAATCGGGACTCGCCTCTCGCAAGAAGCGGACCTAACTCGTCAACACTCACCAGGTGGGAGAGCTCTGATGGGCGAATGAGATAGCCTCGCATGAACTTCTTCAATCCTCCTCACCTCCTCTGAAACGGACCAAGGGAGGGAAGATGGCTTGGCCCCACCTAGTTCATTTGATGGATAGCAGGAGGTCGCCTTTCTCTATTTCCCTTTGGTCCAGTGGAGAGGCGTCGCGACGACCTATTCGTCATCCTCCTCTACTCTCATCTCCCATGCGACTCTGACTATCTGCTCCCTAGAGGTCCAACGAGTGGTGAGGCACACTTCGGCGCCATGCTCTTCCACTAGCTTGGTCAGCCAAACGGCCCTCCGCTCCGCCTCCTTCAGAGAAATCATGGGGGGTAATAACGCCCTGATGCGTCGACCACCGAGGCAAGGTGGGCAGGTGGCCTCTAAACAATGGAAAATGCACCCAGCCAAGCACTCGGTACCAACCATTGCCAAAGGGATTGTTAGCACTCCGAGACACTAGAAGCTACCCAACAAAGAGCAACATTTAGGCTTCTCAACTTCTGCTCTGGCAAACAACTGTGCAAGCTCCGTGTCGGCCCAAAACTTACACACCCCTTGACTGGTGAAGGCAGTTTATGGAGTCAGGTGAGAGGATCTCTCCAGTTACAGCCGAGAAGGGAGGGGAATGGCGTTGAGCAAGCAGCGATGCTGGCGCCTGCGCGCCGTTAGATTTAGATAATCGCCACAAACCATGACGGAGATGAGGAATCAAATCTTGCCTTACTGCATGGCGGACCCATGAGATGCCTAGGGAAGGAACATTTAGGAAGTAGAATCCCCTCGGTGAACATGCCAAGAGTCGACTAGTTAGGCTACCCAACATGGGAGGCTAATGATGGGTTCGGCATGTCGAGGGCCAACCCAACTTGCGGCCTAGCCAGCAAGCACTCGAGACATGGCCCAGAAAGTGCGATAATAGCCGAAGAAGGATCCAAACAGCTGCGGCTTGCCGTGCAGCACGCCAACCCGAAGGCCCAAAAGGCTGTGCAAGTGAGCTCGCGGGTCGATTCAGAGTTGTCCCATCGAGAGCAGGTGAGCACGCGGCACACAACACAGTGCTATGATGACCCCATCTGCACAAATTGCTAACGATCCAGACTTCACGACATTAAAGGTCACCTACACATTATAGCCACACTGGCTGTCCTGATGGCGCAAGAAATGTCCGCCACAAATTCCCCGACACAGTGCATCGTCCCTAGGAGATGAGCTTGGCCCTCCACTGTCTCCACGAAGGCCACGATTACCAGGATCGCTTCACACAAGCTCGACAAAACAACACGAGCTACCTACCCCGAAGTTGCTGACGTTAGCTGTGGAGTTTGGGTGGAGCATGCCGATTCCTGCTTTATATGTATCCCTTCAATCCTGTAGGGGAAGAAAAAGGGAAAAACCAATATGAAAGAACTCCTAACACTCTCGCCTCTAGAAAGTACCTAGCCACACTTTAATTCATCTCGTCGAAGAGGGCATCATAGTTGGCCACTCTGACAAGTGCACTCCCACTCGAGCCACTTTGCCTACGAGTGTCCGCTCCTCTGTTAGCCGCACTATATCCATGCGCACCAATTGGAGCCTCGTCCTTCGAACTACACTCAATCCTCACGCTGCGTGCATCTTTACATATTTACTTCATTCCTCCATCTTTCTCTCATATTTGCATATTTACTTCATTCTTTCATCTTTCTCTTATCATGGAAAGATTTTTGACTTGAGCGTCGGAGGATATACCGAGGAGCAAGTCCCTGCCATCCTTTGACCTCTTATTCGCTAGTTATATTGCGTAGGATTCAGATTCGAAATTACGAGAATTAGACTGGCTTCAATTCGACTCGTTAGAAGTGATCAAGCAGCTCCCTAACCCATTTAACAATCTGGATCTAAGGACATATCAATACCCATCAAAATTGTCATTGTTTCTACACTTAAACATTACTCAAAGTAATCTCTCTTAGCTTTTACTTTCTCCATGCCCTAGTAGCACCACCAACAAGCTTCTTTTTCAGTATAGTAAACTCCCTCTGATTCCCTTAAAATCTATTTGGCAGTTGTTTAAATGCTATTAGCCACAGCATACCACATAACTACTCTCTTCACGAGCCCAAGTGCATTCCTTTAATATTTTACTGAGATGGCTCTTTAGGTCCCACCTATAAAATTCAGCTCACAGTGTGAATCTCTTTGATCACCTCATCTAATCTCTCTCAAAATTTTGATCCAATCATTCCCAAACCCCACATGAAGTGCAAATGAGCTAACAATGTCGAGGGTTCTTTCTCCAATATCTTAATAGCCAAGTCTTCCACATGGAATACTACACATTCAACAGACATGTCCCCAGCTGGAGAGAACATGAAGAATTGTAGCATGATCCTAGCCAGAAAATATATGAATTCTAAAGAACATGCCACAGCTTTTTGATATGGATCCATAATAGAGGAGAAATAAATTTAAAATGTGAACAAACAAATTTTACCAATTTTTCCTATCCCTTCTCTAGTGGCAAATAAGTATCACAAAGCTCAAGGTGCATTCTTTGCGGGGTGGTTCCAGAGATTCCTTCAAGTTTTATTTGGCAAGAAGGTATATTTTGAGAGTCATATGGATAGAGGAGATTTGGATGTTAAAGATTACTAAGAATTTAACAATGCTCTCTTTGGCAAGTGGATTTCCTTCCCATCCTAAACTATTTCGTTGAATCCTAGAGAAATTGATATTGAGATTTCTCAACTCCCTTCCCCCAGTAATCTTTGCTCAAATACTAAAAATATGGATGTCGAATAATTTCGCAAATTATATCAGCAGAGGAGGAACTTCATGTCTTATGGTCAGGCAATGCTCAAGTTCGAAATAAAAGGGAATGGGATTTGCAGTCTCACTATTGGACAATACGGTGAAGAGGCTGAGTAGTCCACCACCACGACAAAATCAGGGGGTAAGGGTACCAAACTACACAATTTCGACTTCCAATAACTCAACAAGGGGTATTCCCACCAGTGATATAATAATTGTAACTCTCTCCAATGCCATGCTATAAGGAGGCCTACTTCCTTAGGTGAAAGGGAAAGGTATCATTGCATCAACAAGAATAATTGGTCACGAGAGTCACTTTAGAAAGAGATTTCATCAAATACATTTTAAGTTATATTTGTGGCAATTTGACACCTTCAGTGATCCCAGAAACAGAATCTGGAACAACAGCCATAATCGACAAGACCACAATTAGCAAAACTGGCAAGATTTTACTTAATTCAAGGCTAAAGCGGTTAAATGATGCATAAAATCAGTTTTTATATTCTAAAAACATCCCTTACCTAAATGTAAATGGGGTTAAAATACAAACTAAGCTTATGCATCCTTCTTACCACATGCTGAAATATACTTTCTATCGAAATCGAGTTCCCTGAAATTGAACCCTAGACTAGCCTACTAGTTACGATGCCAAGAAACCACTCGACCCAAGCTGCTTCGCGAAGGCTCGATAATTGCTCACCCTAACAAAGACAACTCAATCACAGAATTCATAAATCAGAAACCCAATTAATTGTAAGACATATTACTAATTTAATTGCAGGTTTCCGACTGACAGTAAATCAGTCCCCCGGCCTTAACTAGAAAAATTATCGAACCCAAAGTAGAAAGTCCAGAATGATGTATGGAGAGAAACTAAAAGAGTGCAAAAAATAACGAAATCTCTAACGGATGTAGGTGAAAGATAATCAAAGGAGAAAAAAACCTAAAAAAAAAAAAGAATGAATGAAGAAACGATGGAGAAAAGGAAGCAGTCA
>JAODPA010124426.1:0-17643 GCA_025585075.1 Nepenthes mirabilis
TTATAATGGTTTGCTTTTTTTTGTATAATACAAGTTGTCTAAAAGGTAGATTTTATTAGTTATTAATGTGGCATGTTAGCTAATTGTAACCTTATTGACTTTGGTTAACATTAGTCGATTTGATTAGATTATTAGAGTTGACAATCCATTTCCCTATTAACTTATCCCATCTTATAGCATTGTATTTTGGCTAGACTGATCTTTAAGTATACACCTTCTAACAATTCATCATTTTTTGTAGGCAATTTTTTAAAATTTACTTCTTGATAATCCATTTTTCTATTTACTTCCTTTGGTTAAATAGTTTTTGAGATTTATTATTTAATAGATCATTTGTTATGAAAAAGTTGCTTTCAAGCTTACAAGTAGTCAACTTATATTATATGACAACCAGAACTATTTTGACAATTCTGTGATATTTAAATTTAAATCATTCATTTTTCTGATATAAAAGTCCAACTTAAAAAATCTAAAAAAGAAAGTAAAAAAAAAAAAAAGGGATATAAATTAACTGATTCCTTATCCAGAGCGAGTAGGGAGTGACAGAGCAGGCTACCCTGGAGGAGAGGAAATGTGGGCGAGCATTTCTCTGTCTACACTTTCAAGCCTCACCTTCCCACCAAAGTCGACCACCGCAGCCCTCACCAAATCTTCATTCCATGGCATTCGGATTGGGTGCGTGTCCACCACACGCTCTTCCTGCCAGTCTAAGCCGCCGTCTTCGTCGGTGGTGGTGATGGCTAAGAGAGAGGAAGATATGAAAGAAATAAGAGCGAAAACGACTGCCGAGATCAATGAAGAGATTGTCAATCTCAAAGGGGAGCTCTTTATGCTTCGTCTCCAAAAATCAGCTCGCAACGAATTCAAGTCCAGCGAGTTCCGTCGCATGCGTAAAATGGTAACACAATTGTGAATTTCATTCTCTCTACACTGTTTACTGATGAGAGACCATAGAATGCAATGGAAAATTTTGGAGCCTATTATTCTCGAATTATGCTTTTAGATTTTGAATTAATATTTTGATCAAACTTTAATCTAACCTAACTTTTTTTAAAAAAAAAATTAAGGAAGGAGTATTTATTTTTTCCCACATAGCCAATAATTTTTTTAACCTAAAAAATAGCATTTGAATTGAAGAGATTTGGACTAACATAATATGCCACATTGTCTTCTCCGACCGGGAAAATCGATTGAACTACAATCTTCGCATTATAAATTTGAAATAGTTGGTTGAGTATTGATCTGAAACGTGCATTTCCTTATTTGGAAAAGAAAGCTTGTGTTTTTCACGTTTCAAGGCCGCAAGGGATTTAAATATGCTTGGAAAGCTTATAGCTCGTCTGGTTGCGGGCTACCAATGGTTGGGAAGGCAAACCTACAGTATTGGAAGTGCCATATGATTGGTGATAGGATTTGGTAAAATTTGGTCTTGTGGGATCATAGATGAGTCGGGCACCCTGAAGTAAAGTTATAGACCAAGATGAGAAGGTTGAGGCCTCAAGAGGTCAATGTCTTAGAGTGGGCCGAAGAGCTTCAAGCGGTTGAGGTTCCAGAACAAGCGGAAGTGCCAGAAGAGGCTTAAGTCAAAGAAGAGCTGCCGAAATTTCACGGTTCGCTGTCAGTCCAGGTAGATAGACCGAGGTATCACCCAGTTAACGGCAACATTGCAAAAGGAGCAGCATAACCGCCCAGTAAAAGATAAAAGAAAGGATTGTAGGCGCTGAAAATGTAGAGTGTGTGTCATCCGGCTACCCATGACCAAAGATGTCAGACGAAAAGGTGAAGTGACACACAAGCAGCATGGGATGGTACAAGCCATTTTTGTCCACTCTAGTCACACCATTAGGAATGGTAGCTGGCTTAGCCAGAAGAGGGCAGCGTGCCCACTTTTCTTTACTCGAATAGGAAACTCCTCAGGAGCTAGAAACTCCTCTATAAAAAAGGATTATGGAGAACGAAAAAAGGGAGTGAAAAAATTTCACAGGGGGATTCATAAAGAAAAGTTTTTTAAGAAATTCCCTTGAGAAGCCCATTCTCACCTACAAATTCAAGGCATCCTTGCAAAATCTTAAAAAGATGGCTTGCTAAGCGGCGTTCTTGAGAGAGCATTAAGTACTTTAAGGGAAGGCTCTATTGATCATATTCACCTTACAAAAATATCACCCAAGACGCACTTAGGTTTGAGAGGTCATAGTCAGTCCTCCCACATGATCAACAAGGGCACAAAACCAACAATTCTGAGAAGACCTCCATTATTAATTTGGGCTCGAGCCTATCTACCTACTGGACCCTAGTGGGCACAAAGCTTGTTCTTCCGGAATTCCCCCCAAAAGGGACCAAGTCCTATTGCGCCAAAGATCTGGCCTCCTTCACACCCTAAACACTATTTTTGCTTTTCAGGTTAGCTGGTGCATTATACTGATTTGAGTGTCAAATAGATCCTTGAAAATACACGTGGTCCCTTCACCTCATGGTTTGTAGGTATCAATTCAGGGTTTTGTATCACACGCAAACATAGGTCAGCATAGTTTCTGTTCAGTCTTTATCCAGGTCTACATCATGGGCATTGTCCATGGGAAGCTAATGAAAAGCCTTCCCAACAACAAAAAGAAAAGGCACCCAGGCAGTTGAGCTTTCCACTTGGAACAATATAAACATTCACCTCTAATTAGCACCCCATGGTCAATGTTCATGTGGAAGGCTAACCTAGCCATGCCCCAGGAGACAGTTAAGCTAATTTGGCCTTGCGAGGCCACATCATTGCATGGGCTGTGACCCTTCCAATGCGCAAGAGGAACTGAGTGATATAGTTGAGTGATATAGTTTCCTGGATCGGTGAACAGTGGTCACCATGGTAACAGTGCTATATGAAGAAGTGGGGAAAGCAACCAATAGAGGTTAATCCATCACCTACTTTTGGGGCATATCTCAAGAGGTCAAGAGGCAACACCATGGATGAAAATATCAAAATTAATAGCAATATTAGACATTGTCATATTAGTATTAGACATGTCTAATAATATGTATTTGTATCATATGTATTAAACAGAAAAAAAAATTATAAATATTGTAAGCTGAGAGGGCCATTTTAGTTGTATCGGCGATGAAAAACATATCGCGCTATTTTCGCAATATTTGACAATGGCATTAGGGTCCTCAGTATTGATACATATTAGCTGATTTGTATTGTGCTGATCGACATTTGTATCAATAGGCAATACTAGTGAAGATTCTTAAAGAGGCAGTTGAGCACCGCCCTTAGCTTTCATGGGCATGTCCTTTTTGGGGCGTGATAAGCCCTGCTGCAAAGGTTGCAATGCTATTGAAGAAAATAAACTAATGCTGGAAGGGCGTATTTATTGGTCCCGACTGATATAGGACCCCTAGAGCAATGAGGAAGACAGATCTAGCAACATGCCCCCACTTGTGACCAAGAGTTGGAAGGTCTTGACAAATGCCTTAGACTAAGAGTATTCTGCAATGCTAAAGGAATCAATATTTCCAGAGAGGCTGAGGCAAGGATCCGAAAAGGAAACAATGGATCCTAAAAGGATAAGAACGTGGGGAATTATTTGCACTAGGGGGCAAACTCCATTGCTTCGGAAATTATGGAAGAAACCTTTTCCCAAAATATTCAAGATGTTATGTCTGAGCTCAAATCAGGAGAAGTACTAACCAACTGGATCATCTTAACCATTTTAGCCCTTGCACAGCTTTTGAGGCTTGAATAGCACAACGTTGTGCCAACCTTCCCCACAACCCTAAAGGTGAATGCTTGGTCATGGTTGTCACCAAATATGACGTCCAAATCAGTAACCCAAATTCGGGCATGACCTAACGTATCCATACAACTTCGACATTAACAGTAACAATAACAATAAATGATAATAATGTCAAACATTTACAGGATCTCTTTAGACTACTCATCTAGACAAATAAATAATCATGATTTGCTTGAAAGTCCATAAGAAAAAGGTGACAAATGACAATATAAACAATTTTTAGATCCATCACTACCAAACTCCATAACTATCAAAATTATTGAATAATCCGAATACTGTCTCTCCAACAATACAACATACTATTATCATCTCGATTGTCGCCTCAAACAATTTAAAAATACATCTAATATGAATGCGATTTGAATATACAGCTAATACTTACCAAATATGAACACGATATCAATTAAATTTGCGTTCGAGTTTCCTGCAATGTATCTGTGGTCCACTAATCTGAAGGGATAAGAACAATAAAAACGTGAACTGAATGCTCAGCAAGTACTAGTGTATAATATATAAAGCAAATACGTCCATAATCAGAATGATGATCAATAAAACATGTACAAAACACAAAAACTATAGTCCAAACATCCATTATATCACGTCAATGAAAGTTCAAATGTGGTCTTATACTTAAAAGTTTAAGCCAAAATGTAGACCAAAAGTCCAAGTGTACGAAACCAACCGAATCCCAACTATAGGCAAAACCTATAAATCTCAATCGAAATCTCAAGTATCTAAGTCAATGTAGGTAAAAACATATCAAAATTCAAAATATATTCAAATCGAAAAACTAAAGACCGAAAGACTAACTTTAGGGAAGGGTTACTCCTACTCCCGGTAATTTTAGGCCATATCACTATTATTTCGACCTGCAGGCAGGGTTGTCTATATACTTTCCCCTATAGATGAGGACAAAGCCACTATCTTTTACCATCCATGAAATGGGTGCACTCCTCAAATCTGTCTAAATATATTAGGATGTCCGAATATATTAATTCCGTTTAATTTTTTATGATGATTCTCGTAAAAATACAAATTGAGAAGAGTCTCTATATCACAAATCCAAAACTTTAATTCTAGAAGGTTAAACACAAAGTTTTTCACCTCGAGGGACAATACACATATCGAATCGAATACACAAAATAGAGTCCGGCTCGAAGCATATGCATGGATGCCACATGCACGGCCCATATGTATGTTTTCATAACTTTTTTTTTGCAAATATACTTATATATAAACATAATATTTCAAATCATTTACCAATATTTCACAAAACAAGTAAAATCCTCAAATATCAGCAAAACTGAAACAAAACTTCTAATCTTCCGATAAATCTACATGTATGCACGAGTAGACAAAGTGGGGAAAGTAAAAATGCCATGCATATATACTAAAACTACAAAATATAAACAAAACTAATCGGAAACGGAAATAGACCAAGAATAGGGTATAAAGATATTTGCCTTAACATCTGATCTTACAGATCTAACGAAAGGATGTTTCAAAATTCATCTTCTCTTCTTCCTCTCTCTTCCTTCTCTTCTCTTTCTCTCTCCTTTCCCTTCTTCCCAGACGAAATGGCGGAAAATAGTACGTGCCACCCTTATGTAGTCGAATCAGCGCATGAGCACTGCTCAGGCACGCATCAAGTGCCCCCCTAACCCCATCAATGCACAAACGCTACCTCGGTTGCCCCTCGAGCGTGAGCACTCTGGAATCAGGGCTGTTGGTGCCTTGCTACCCATGTGATACCTTGGCTGAAGAAGTCCTCAATTAAATGTTGTAGCTGCTGTCAGGTTGCATATGCTAATGCCGTGCCTGAATTTTGCTGTGTATCGAGCCTCCATTGCTGAATTTTTGCTCCCATCTTAGCTGAATTTTAGTCACATTGTCGCCCGGGTCCTTCCTCCACAACCAAGTTTTAATTTGGTTGCTAATCGGATTAATTTCGGTGGCTAACTATCCTCCCACCCTTCGGAATTAATTCGGTTGTCATTCAGGTCCCTTAACCAGTCCTTTGGGTTTAATTTGCCTCGTAGCTATATCCCGGAAGAATTTTGTACACCCTTCTCTTGTGTTGAGAAAAAATGATCAAATTAAAAACGATTTGTTAATTTTATTTTATAATGATTCAAAGCGAAATATCAAGGAATATAGATAAAGGAAAGATGAGAAAGAGATAATTATATATATATGTCAATGATATCATTGAATGCGGGCCTTACAATCTCTATCAAACACGGATTGCTCATTTGAGTCTCCTTGATTCTCTCTATGATCACGGTTTGCATTTAGAAATATGGAAAAATCATTTGGGAGTGTAAATGGATATTACAACCTTTCATTTCATCCGACATTTTTCATTCCTTAATTATTAAATGGGCCATTATACTCGAAAATTTTCGACTTAAAGTATTAGCAATCACATTCGCCTTCCCTAGTTAATATTGGAATTTACAATTATAATCTTTTAACAAATCTATCCATCTATGTTGCTGCATATTTAATTCCTTTAGCGAGAATAAATATTTCAAACTCTTATTATTAGAATACACTACGAACTTCTCTCCATATAAATAATGTCTCAAAACTTTCAATGTAAAAATCACGGCTACCAATTCCAAATCATGAGTAGGATAATTTCGTTCGTGGGCATTTAATTTCCTTGACTCATAAGCAATCACTTGACCATACTGCATCAAAATACAACTCAAACCCTTCTTTAAAGCTTCACAATAAACAAAACATCTCGATCCATCTAGAAGTATTAATATCGGTGCTGAGGTGAATCTATTCTTCCACTCTTGAAAACTCCTCTCATAATCTTTATCCCAAAGAAAGACCATTTGCTTATGAGTCAAACACGTCAACAACACTGCAATCCTTGAGAAATTCTTAACAAAACACCTATAATAACCGGTCAAACCCAAGAAACGCCTTACTTCCATAACGTTGGTTGGTCGATCCCAATTTGTCACAAATTCAATCTTCTTCAAATCCAATGAAACACCTCCCTTGGAAATTATATGTCCCAAAAATGACACTTCTTCCAACCAAAACTCACATTTTTTTAGTTTAGCTAATAATTGCTTTTCCCTCAAGATCTGCAGCGCAATCCTCAGATAAATTTTATGCTCCTTAAAATCTTTTGAATAGATTAAAGTATCGTCAATAAAAACAACCACAAATTGATCCAAATAAGGTTAGAAAACCTGATTCATGAGATCCATGAAAGCTACTAGTACATTCGTTAATCCAGAAGACATCACCAAAAATTTACAATGACCGTACCTCGTCTTGAAAGCCGCATTGGGTACATCCTCACGCTTACTTCTTAACTAATGGTACCCCAAACGAAGATCAATATTAGAAAAAACCCGAGCTCCATGCAATTTATTGAACAAATCGTCTATTTTCGGAAGAGGGTACTTATTCTTAATTGTTATCTTATTCAACTCCTGATAATCAACGTACAGTCTCATTGATCCGTCCTTAGTTACAAAGAGCACTGGAGCACCTCAAGGCGATACACTTGATTGAATAAATTCTTTCTCCAACTTATATTGCGATTGCTGCTTCGATTCTTTCAACTTGGATGGGACTATTCTATAAGGAGTCATTGAAATTGGCGCAGATCCCTACATAACATCAATGGAAAATTCGATTTCTCGATTAGAGAGGAACCCAGGCAATTCCTCTAGAAAGATATCTTTGAATTCACATACCACTGGAATCTTCTCAATTGCCACATTATGACTTCTAGGTGTGGTTACATAGGCCAAATAAGCACAGCATCTATCCTTCATCAAGTGGCTCGCATGCAGTATCGAAATCAAGTCAGTTGACTCCTTAACTCTTCCTTGGAACTTAAAAGATTCATATCTCGAAATACAGAATAGGACGGACTTATTGTAACAATTTACACTAGTATGATAACATGCCAACCAATCCATCCCGAAAATGATATTGAAATCAGGCAAATCAAGCAAAATCAGGTCTGTTAACAATTTAAATCCATTGACCCAAACCAAACATTGAGGGTACATAATATCTATCAACAAAGATTTGCCTACCAGGGTGGAAACCACTAATGCAAATTCCAAAATTTAAGAGGGCACATGCAAATTTAAAACAAATGTCGTAGCCACAAAAGAATGCGTAGACTAAAGGTCAATCAAAATGTGAGCCATAAAATCAAAAATTTGTATGCTACCTTCAACCACCAACGGGTCTGCACTTGTATCCTTAGCCGTTGTTGGAAAAGTCCTCACTGGAATAGTGGTTTTCTTCTCCGGATGGCTTGAAGGAAACTAACAAAGTGCTTCTATAACAAGTTAGAAAGCACGGTCAAAAGTGGAGGAAGTAACTTTTAAAAAAAGTCATTGTTAGTAAACTCCTGGAGATCCAAGTGAAGGATCACTACGTCGACGAGTAAGAAGGTGTTTTCCGGTGGGTGTTTCTTATGTGAAGGGTTGCATAAGGTGATGTAATGTCCGTACAATGGAGCTATGAGTGCTTTATGAGAAAGAAAGGATCAATCAGAGTCGTGAGATGACAACACCAATGGAGACCAAGCTCATATGGGTGTGGTTTTCCTCTTTTATGCCATATAGCAGCATGCTCTAACATCCATGAAGCTTGCAGACCTAACGTATGTAGAAATCCAAGTGAATGGAAAGAGTGTCATGCCATAGTCGACACAGGCGCCACTCACAACTAATTGCGACTGAAGTGGATCAACTAAGTATGTAGTCGGAGAGAGACGATGGCAGTATGAAGGTTATGAACTTAAAGGTAAAGCCCACCCTTGGTGTTGCTAAGTTTGTGCTGATATCATTCTGAGAGTGGAATAGGAATTTGAACTCCACAATAGCACCTATAGATGATAGCTTTGACCTAATTTTGGGGATAAACTTCCTTAATGCGACTAAAGGAATGGTTATGTCTCACCTAATCTTGATAATCCTCATTGATGAAAGTTTATGTCTGGTGAGCACCCTTAAAGGGCTGAAAGAATTTGAGAGAAACGGTAAGGATAAAATATTTCCCACACTTTTGCTTAAAAATGGTCTAAAAAAGGGTGAGCTTACCTTCATTGTGGCTTATGTTACCTTTGCCTAAAGTCATCCTACTTCTTGAAGAGTTTGTGGAGCTGATGCCAACAGAGTTGCCTAAGTTATTCTCTCCCGCAGGGGCATGGATCGCCAGATCAAGCTAACACCAAGGGCAAGACCATTTGCTCAGAGATCTTATGGGATGGCAGCTCTAGAGCTAGCGGAGCTTCGAAAATAACTGGATGTGTTAATCAGTTTAGGTTTCAATTGTCCTTCGAAGGCACCTTACAAAACCCCTATTTAATTTTGAAGAAGCAAGATAGGAGTCTTCACTTTTGTATAGATTATAAGGCTCTAAATAAGGTGATCGTGAAGAACCAATATCCGATTTCTTTGATTGCTGGCTTCTTTAATTAATTGAGCGATGCAATATACTTTACAAAACTCAAGCTGAGGTTAAGTTATTACCATGTTAGAATCATGGAGGGAGGTGAGCCGAAAATTGTGTAACAATATATGGAGTTTTTGAGTTGCTTATGGTGCCCTATGCATTGGCCAACGTTCTTGTGACATTTTGGACACTAATAAGCCAGGTATTTCATGAATATTTGTATAAATTTGTAGTGGTCTCTTTAAACAACATAATGATATATAGCTTAAGCCTAAAAGATCAGATGAAGCATCTGAGATGAATGTTCTAGTAAAGGAGAATTATATCTACGTGAAGCGCAAAAAGCACTCTTTTGCTTAGAGGGAGATCAACTTTGTCGAACACTTTGTGGGATGAGGTTAGGTCAAGATGGGACCCGAAGAAGTTGTGAGCTACCTTTGATTGATAGGTCTCGACAAGTTTAAGTGAGTTCTGCTCATTTTTTGGCCTTGCTAACTACTATTGACACTATATAGAAGGATATTGAAAGAAATCTATACTTTTGACATATTTATTCAAAAAGGACAAGAAGTACAATTGATTGGAGGTGTGTCAAAAAGCATTCGAGAAGCTGAAGTGTGCGGCAATGAAAGAGCTTGTGTCAACCCTCCAGGATGTTAGCAAGCACCTTCGGGTGCAAATTGACTAGTCAGATTTTGAATTTGGAGGGGTTTTATTGTAAGAAGGCCATTTAATAGTCTATGAGAGTAGGAAGCTGAATGAGCTAAATTGACATTATGCAACCCAAGATAAAGAGTTGCTAGTATGGATGAAAATATCGGTAATATGTATCGGTATTGAGGCCTCTAATGCTAATATTTTATGATATTATAACAATATTGTTATATACTTCCGTATTGACCAATATAACCAATACATCTACTATTATTGTACTGTTAGCTTATAATTTTAGAAAAAAATTTTCCTTTAATATTTTTGACACTGATACATATTATCTGATATGTCCGATCCTGATATGATCGCAACAGATACTGATATTGATATCGATATCAATATTTTCATCACGGTTCCTAGCAATCATGTATTATTCGAGGACATAGAGGCACTATTTGCTTAGCTTTAAGTTCATGGTGAAAATCAATAAGAAGTGTGAGCAAAGCAATTCGTACATCCATGGCATTAAGACAATCGTTACCGCTTTTAGCAAAGGATCTGTCACACCCGATGGATAAGCAATGATTCCTCTCTTAACGTCTTTTTAGGTAAAAAGCCTCAAAGAATGAATAACTAACTGAACATTTTCCAGCAATCCATGGGAGTCTAGATTTTGCAAGCTATTTTGGAAAAGAGGCAAACATGTATTTGGTCCTATTAAAGTTTTGACTATAGCTGCAACATATCTCATATTGGGGAGAAATGTAATATCCTCGATCAAACTAGCTAGACAATAGTCAAGAAGGAATTTTAGATGATCATTTGCTTAAAGCATTTTTCAAGTTTTGTTAGCATTCACATCCTTATGAAATCGATTGACTTCAAAGTAAGTTTAGTGGCAGGAGTTCTTAGTGGAATTTAACGTGGAGCTAGATAATAAAGCCAGATGCTAACCAAGCCGTGGATGCCCTTAGTTGAAGGTCGAGTCTCATTGCCTTGTCTCGAGTAGCCCACCTAACGGCAAGCAGCGTTGCCTCGACCATTAGAGAACAAGTGAAGTTAATCATAGAAAATGATTCAATAGTTATGACTCTACTTCAATTGATTTGAGAAGGCAAGACTCAAATTTTGGGTTTATAATGGATTGATCTTCACAAAGGGTTACCAAGCTTTTATACTTAAGGTTGGAGGGCTGAGGAGGATGCTCTTTAGAGAGTATCATGGTATTTTATAGGCTTCTCACCCGGGGCGGTAGCATACCCTGAACCTATTATAGAAGGGCTATTATTGGCATAAGATGAAAGATGATGTGATGAGTTATATGAAGACCTATCTCACTTATTAGTAGGAGAAGATTGAAAGGCAAATGCTAGCAGGGTTGTTAGAATCGCACACTATACTTCTTGGACCATAGGAAAGTGTTTCCCTCGATTTTATTGTTAAGTTTTCTGAGGTTAGTAAGTACTCATGCATCTTGCTTGTCATGGACTGCTTTTCAAAGTGTGCAACTTTTGTTCCAACATTGAGGGATTGTTTAGGGAAGGAGATGCCATCCCTTTTTTTTAAACACATTGTCAAATAATGAAGAGTGTCCCAACGCATTATGAGTGATAGAGATGGCCACTTCATTGGAGTGTTCTAGTTAGAATTCTTCAGATTGCTAGGTTTGGAGCTAAAGATCTTATTCAGTTACCATCCGCAAGTTGACAGTTAAATAGAGAGATTTAATAGCCTACTCATGTAATACTTGTGCCATTTTGTGAGTGCCAGTCAGAAGGATTGAGTGAAGATCCTTGATATTGCTTAGTTTTGTTTTAACACTTAAAAGTGTTCTTTAAACAAGAGTTCTTTTGAAATTATGACTGGTCAGCAATTACTTCTTCTACATAGTGGCTGAGCCTGACAAAAGTGCCCTTGAATTTGGAATGACGTTGACAACTTAGTAGGGAGAGAATATTAAAATCTAAACCGAGCCATGTAAAGTTTTAGATGATTGTTCTCACATCCTTGAATTTTTCTAAGAATTTGAGTGGATTTAGTTTGAATTTTAATATTTCAGAAAAATTAGATACCCTATTGTGAAAGTTGAGAATTTTCATTATGTGCTAATGCAAAAAGGCGAAAATGCCCAAAATCCTCTATATAGGGGAATGAATAAAGATTTTTTTTTTCCATATCTAATTAATATTTGCTACTATTTGATCGCTTGATTGTGTTTCTACACCTTCAACTAGCAAATTTGTTGCATTCAACATACTCAACTTTGATTGTTTGATCGTGATTGTGTCCCAGATCATGCAGTATTGTGGCTATAAAAATCAAACTGTGACATTAGGCATGGGGCAATGTTACCATGACCCGAGGTACAATCATCTATGGCTCAACAAAAAGTACCTGGGGCTAGTAGCCCCAACTCAGGAACGGTCAAACAAGAGTTGAAAAAGAAGTCATGCAGGACCGCAGAAATACAAAGGCGACACTAGAAGTATGGAAAAAGCTCTATTCGAGAATTTCTTGAGTACAAATCATGAACTATAAGCTGTACAAATGAATGGAAAAAATAGCCTAAGAACTAGGGGTAGGCAATTCTGAGCCAGAGCAGGAAGCTCAGGAATCACCACCACTGGACTGGGAGCTTAAGCTCCTGATCTGAGACCACCAGAGCAAGAGGCTCAAAAGCCACCACAGCTGGACCTGAACATGTCCCTAACCCAAAGCAGGCCGTGTCTGCCTCCTCAAGCTCCAGCTCCTCTATTAAAGCCCTTGTCTCCAGCTCCATACTGTCTGGATTCTTCATAAGAAATTCTCTTTCGCCTCATGGCCAAGGGAAGGTCGCCCATGTCTTCCTCAACAGACCGCCGAGTATCTGCCATGGGCTCTGCAATCCAAGTCCTCTGGACCAAGGGAAGCTCTTCCTGTTCCTGCTGTGGACCACCCCCTTAGCAACCAAACTTAACAGCTCTCAGCATGGACTCTATAATAAGGGCAACCATCGCCCTATGATCCTCAGGTGAACATGAATCAAGTCCATCTCAGTCTGAATCAGTGAGCTTCCTGTGGCTCAAATCCCCTGTGAAGGCCAGGTTTTTCTGTCCCCCCGGCAAAAGGCAGAAGCCTCCTGTTCTAGTTGCGAAGAAAGAACAATCAATCTTTCCACCCTTTGACCGATCGGGATTTTCACCTCCCAATCAATCTTCTTCCATGGTTGAGATAAAACCAGCCCCCATGAACAAATGTAAACACTCCTTCCACCGCACCTGTGCTAGCACTGCCCCTGCTGACAGAAAAAACACACAAACCATAAAATATCTCAGTTTCAGGATGGATTTTTGGCTATAGGATCTGAAGATCATTAAGGATGGTAGAAAACTCCTCCAAAAAGCCGACTGTTAGCTTGGCCTCATAAACACATTTAGCCAGCTGGTTGTTGTGTAGAAGTCCTCTCATCCAATAACAGAACCTCCATCCAGTACTCAACTGGAATGGCATACCAGTGGCACCACTAGATCAAATAGTTTAGTATCGTGGAAGAAGGGATGTAATAAATCCCCACTAGAGAAACAGCCATCCTTGAAGAAGGGTTGGGAAGTTGAGACAGCAATCTCACTGTTTTTCGTGTAAAGAAGCATAAATGCTTTTGTGAGAAGGGTTTTCAGAGGACATGATGATGTAATAAGACAAGGCCCCAATTTATAGGCACATCCTGGTCCCAGAAATGACATCGCATAGCTCAGTTAAAGCATTTAATGCGGGCCCATGGTTCAAAGCCATGCATCAACTCGGCAGCAGGTGGCTCGAGGCTCCAAGCTACTCACTACTTTGGCTTTGATAAGGCACCTGGTATTCCTCTTAATGGTCCTTCGTACTCAATGGGATGAGCTGGAGTTCCTTCTGAGACTTATTTCACAATTGATGCAATGGTTTAACGTATCTTGCAAATTCACTTCACTGTAAGCACTGTACAGTTGAGCATCAAGTGGTACATTAATGGCCACCACAAGTATAAAGATCCCTGGAATTAGGACATGACACTTGGTTGTAGCTCCAGAGCTCAAACTATGGCCTCAGAGACTGGGGGCTATGATGGGGCTTGGTGAAATTGGGGTCTTGTATGAATTGTAGATGGGTATGGTGCCATGAGTTAAAGTTAAAGACCTGGATGGGAAGGCTGCCCCAAGAAGCCGAGGTCTCCGAATGGGCCTTTGAGCATGAAGCAGCCTAAGTCTAGAACAGGCCAAAGTGCCATAAGAGGCCGTGGTCCCAGATAGATTGAGGTCCAAGAAGAGGTGTCAAGCTTTCACTACCCCTTGTCAAGCCAGGTTAATAGGCACCACATAGTGGGCGACAACACTGCAAAAGGAGCAGCAAAATCACCTCACAAAAGGCATAAAGAGAGTATGCACCAAAAAAGGTTGTGGGCAATGAAAAGGCTGCAGTGGGCCATCCAGTTACTCATGACTACTAATGGAAGATGGAAAGGTGAAGCAGTGCACAAGCAGCATGGGAGGTGGTGCGAGCCAATTTGGTCCACTCTAGTCATGCCACGTGGAAAAGCAGTGTACTAAACCAGAAGAGGCAGTGCCGCACACCCCCTTCCCTCCAATAGGAAACTTCAAAAGGCCAGAGGCTCCTTTATGAAAGGGGAACTTTGGATAAAGAAAAAAGGAGGTTGAAAAATCCTATAGATGAATTCACACGGAAAGATTTCCTGAGAAGGTCCCCTGAGAGAGAAATCCACTCTCCCCCACAAAGTCAAGGTGTCCTTGCAAAGTCTCAAGTGTTGGGTGGCTAGCTAAGGAGTATTGCTAAGAAAACATTGTCCCTTTAAAGAAGTTGGCCACTTTCTCCTTACGAAATCCTTACCCAAGACGCACGGAGGTCCGATTGGTCATATTTAGTCCTCCCCAGGACCAAAAAAGGCATAGAGCCTGCACTCCTGAGAATACCCACATTATACACTTGGGCTCAGAGATAGTCTACTGCCAGACCCCAGTCTTCTAGTAGGGCACGAAGCTAGTGCTCTTGGAAGACCCTTCACATTCCCTCCAAAGGGACCTCGGTGCCTAGATAAGTTCCAACCTCCACCCAGTAAGTCTTATTGCACTAAGTATCTAGCCTCCTTCACAAACTCAATACCCCTGCACGTTTCATTTTCCAAAACAGCTGGTGCATTAGACTAACTTAAGCGTTGAATGAGTTCCCTGGAAAAACACTCGTGGACTCCTTAACATATTGTTCTATTGTGGTGTGCAGGGAATCAATTCACAGATTTATATCGTACTCAAACATGGGTTGGCGGGGGTTTGGATGATATCCTTATCCAAGTCCGCATCAATTGGCAATTTTGAATTATTTTCTTGTGAAGGGAACAAAATACCTTTTTTATAGATCAGAAAATCAGGGATGCTATCTAATTTTTTCTTTGAAACCAAAAGCTTAAAGACCAATTTATCTTTGCAGGCTCGTTCATTCATTTTGCTAATCTGTCTACACGTAGGTGGAGTCTGAGTAGACATTGAAGTCCCCACATTAGCTTCATTTTCATTGGTGAAAGGAATCTGGGATGTATTTGTACAGCACACGAAGGAATTATTATGCAGCTGCCAAACTATTACTTGCTTTTTTATTCTCAATAACTGGTTCTTTGGCTAGAAAGGGAGTCATTCCTAAATTAAAGACTGGTTTTGGCAGATTAATTCATGTGGAAGTCGGATGTGGACGTTCAATGTGGGATCAAATACTATGTCAAATGATTAATTATGACCTGTTTCTTTTTAATATATGAACAAATTGAAGAATTTTTCTGTATATGCCATTCAAATAGCAACCATTGAAGAAAGCCCGAACAATATAAGTAGCCTAAAAATAGTTTGTAGTGATGTAAGTCCTTGACTGGTGAATTGTGCTCTTTGACATTGTGGCATTGGCTTAAGATGTTTGGTTTTGCTTAGGAGGGTGAGATGAGGTGTAGCTTAATCTAGTCAATGCATTATTGTGCTCTGGACAATCATCAGATATGATGTATAAAAGAGGTTACATAGTTGTTTGAACACTAGGATTCTCTTTGGGTACTCCGAGATCAAAGTTCTCCCTCATGCTGAACTGGAGAAGGCCCTAAACTCTTTCATCTCTTTTTCGAACTGGTTGTATATTTGTTTCTTTTGATCCATTTTCTTGGTAAAATCCTGTGAGTCTGTTCGTGCACAAGGGCATCGTAGACGCCCTTTCAATGTGGAGCAAGTCTGCAATCAGTGGTAGTTGTCAGACTTGAATGAATTTTTGCTGAGATAAAAGAAGAAGAATAAATTGGAGCAACTCTATGATAACAATCGCCTTCTACTGTGGAGTGAAGTTTTTCAATGTTGCCTGGCATAAAGTTATGGTCCATCAGAAATGAAATATGAATCAAAGTTGTTTAGAAAATAGATACGAGGAAAAATAATGAGGAAATAACAACAGTATAATCCCAATAATAGAGAAGTCGTAAAAAGTAGGATCCACAAATAAGATGCTGCTTTTACCAAAAGTTTGTAATCATTTTATTTGCAATTTTCATGTACTGATGTGCCAGCATGAAGGTGTTTTTTTCTTTTTTTCCTTTTTTTTTTGAGGTACCACAGTCCCTAACTTGTGCATATCCCTTTCTTGTCTGTTGGTTTGGAATTGAGGGTTAGGGTTCCCTATATCATTCAAGCCTAGTGTACTAATTTCAGTTTTTTAAAAAAATGTTCTGGTTCTAGATTGCAAGGATGCTCACTGTAAAGAGAGAAAGGGAGATCGACGAGGGAATCAACAAGAGATTGTCAAGAAAGCTGGATCGAAAGTGGAAGAACGGCATTGTTGCTCAGCCACCTCCTTCCCTGAGGAAGCTGCAAGAAGAGGAGGCGGCTGTAGAAGCTGAGAAAGTAGCATGAACATATAAACACTTGATTCGAGGAGAGACTGGCTGAATGATTGCCACTTTTTTTTTTTGTTCAGCCAATCAAAGCTGATGTATAGATATTTTTGCATTTCTCTTTTCTGCATCATTTTCTCATTTCTTTCGTGGACCAAAATTACATTAATGTGTACTTGCTGCTGTGTTGTCTACCGGTAGTTCATTGTTCAATACATTGCTATTTCCCGAATCGTGATGCTCGACAGATACTGTTTTTGGATTGTGGGAGGGATGATGAATAATCTATGGTTAAGGGGAGATTATGAAGAGGAAGTGTGCCGTGGGCTGGGGCTCCATGGGTAAGGTGGCATGCCTGATGATGCCAGGCAAGGGCGTAAATTCAAGGAAAGCTTTCTGTAAATCCTTTTTTGCATTCAACATGTATTCTGCATTGAGATGAAATTTGTGGTTTCTATATGGGGCCGCTGGGTGCACCGGACTGTCCGTGATGGCTCAGATGAACTGAACCAATCAGATTGTTTTGGTTGGAACGATTCCAGTTTTTAGACCTTCGAATATATTCTTAAATTGAACCAATTTAGTATTATTGTTATTGTTATTATTGTTGTTTGTGATGTATTTGTTCATATATGGACATCTACATGGTAATTTGAGGGATATTCACTTAAAACCATTGGACAAGTTTATGGACAAAAGACTTGGCAGTGCCCCCGTCACATTATTTTAATAATGAGCACGTACCTCAAACATTTAGACTTATAAATAACCCACATAATAGCAATATTTACAATTGATCTTACGATTTGAACAACTAGAATATCTAAAGTATATTAAATAAATTTTAAAATTAATACGTATTTAAAT
>JAODPA010124437.1:0-17641 GCA_025585075.1 Nepenthes mirabilis
TTGATTTTGTGGTATGTCTTTATTTAGTTTGTTGCGGTGATGTTGTTAATTAGGGTTTAGTCGGCATTGTTGGTGTGTTTAGTGTTTGACTAATATTGTGTTTGGCTTTTTCATTTTTTGAAGTTTATAGTCTACTTTATTCCGCTTGTGAACAATATATATTATATTTCACCACAATCTGCACAAGTAGGTGTGTTTAGCTGGCATCGTTTTTTACGCATCTCAGCATCAAGTTGGATTTTTTCTGTTGCCATTGTATCAAATGCTAAATATGTGCTTATGTAGGAAGAAGATAAAATTGTCAATAAACTAGGTGTATCTAGGTCCACTGAATTGCCATGGTTCACTTCAATCAAATTGTCTATTGGCTTGTCGTCAGTAGTTCACTTCAATATACTTTTTTTTTTTTTTTTAATTTCAATCTTTGTTTGTATCTGAGGTCCCGAAGTGGCAATGGTATCTGAGGGATGGCCGCTGCCCCTATCCTCTCCTCCTCTTCTTTACTCGAGTAGAAGATTGAAAGTAGATTTTGTGAGTATGTTGATGCTATTAACGAGATTGAAGGTAGTGGAAGCCCTGGATTGTGGTCGGCTACTGTGGATGTCAAACAGGACGTGAAGATAAGATCGATGATCTTCCAGGTGACTTTTCCTCCTCTCGGTTTGGCTATTAATGATAAATCTGGTGGCCAGATTCATGATTTTGAGCCATGTGGTGTTTAATTTGTTGCGAAAAGCGTAGAGATTTTTTTTAGCTTTCTAGCGTAAATATGCTGCTATTATTTTTTTGAATGTTCATTTTGTTGTTTCAGGCTACTTGCAATTGCTAATTACAAATACTGCAAACTGCAAATGAACAGGGGCTGCCACCGTTCAAGAAAGCCTGTGGCAAGTGGCCATTCCGTCTCTGGAGATGCCACCCCAATCACCAAGCTCGTAGTTGTATCCTCTTCTTCATCAACCATGCTTGTGCCTTGGAGCAGGACATCCAAATGTGTTGACATTTTTCCTTGTAGCTGTTAATTGAGCAACCAACAACAATTTAAAAAATCAGTCAAAAAGTGCTACTACTAAAAGCATAGATAAAGAATCTTAATTAATGTCTTACAAAACACAGATAGTGAAAAGTGGTTTCCGACCTCAAACCAAAAAGAACATTAATCATAACAAGCACATCAGATACAATACCTACAAATTCTTTACAATTATAGACACTGCCTCTTCAGATACTTTTTTACATTCTTGGAATGATGAATCTTCATATGCCTGATAAAAAGGAGGGGGAAAGCAAGAGGGCCGTGAGATAGCTGAAATCTCATCAGTCTTTGAAATGGGTAAGGGCATATTTGTTTTCATTAATACTGAAAATAGAAAAGAATAATTCTACAATTTGTTGCTCCAACCAGTTTATTTAAGCATTGAACTCTATGAACTCTGAATCGGCAATAATGCCGTTGTAAGATCCCAAAATCAAAGAATATTGTTACTTAAAAACCGAAATATTTTGAATTTGATTTAAATCGGAGTGGACTTACACCACTGAAAAATCGAAACTAATGGTAATCAAAATATTGACCGGTGTCGTGATATTGACCGACGTCAAAATGTTGACCGGTGTCAAGACGTTTGACCGGCATCAAGATGTCCAAAAGGTTGACCAAAGGGTTGACTGGTTTTTAGAAATATTGACCGACTTTGAATAAGAGAAAAGAAACATTGGCCGACTTTAAGTAAAAGTTGGCCGGCTTAGAGTAAGAAATGTTGACCAAAAAAGTTGACTAATAGAAAGGTTGATCGACTTTAAAGAAACTATTGACTAGTTAGAATTGACTACCGAATTCAGAAATATTGACCAACATAAATTAAGGGCAAACTAAAGATAAGGGCCTACTTTGTTTAAACGGTTCAATCCCAACTAGATCCAAATCTAATCAGAGCAAGTGAACTACCCCGTTAACCTTCTAGATGAAAGTACCAAGTAGGTAACTCACTCTACACACTCCCACCTAACCCCTGAAGGGAAGTACCAAATAGGTAACCTACTTCACTTACTCCACCTAATCCCTTCTCTTTATATACTGAGCTCCAACTGAGGGGCGAGTGTGGAATTCCTGGCGATGAAGGAGGGTAAGGAGTGAAGAAGGAGAAAAAGCTTCAAGTTAGTCGGAGTGGGCGGTCAACAGTCAGGCAAGTGTATCTTTCCTTTTTTAAACTCAGATTTTATTTCTGTTTTCAAATCCCGACTTTAAGAGGAAAACTGCAAGTGTTCTCCTCAGATTTAAATGGTTTAGCACATAGTATATAAGACTTGCCGTTTTTAATTACTGCTTGATAAGTTGCATCTTTGACGTCATGCTTGCTTTACGATCGGATTGAAAATATAATTTTGATTTAATGATTAATTCATACTTGCTGCTTTCTACTTTCCGTTTTCTGCTCAACTTATGATTTGACTAGAATTGTATAAAAATGAAGAAGTAAACCGACTTTGAGTTATAATAAATAATTATTGACCGGAATGAGATTTATAGATTTAAAACTGGTTTCATGTCAACTGAAATTTATACTTGACCGGATTAAGAAAAATAAATTTGAAATTAGCTTTGTAATATGACGATCAAAAGTTTTATACCCATCCGAAATGTGAATTAAAGAAAAAGTGAACCGGCCTTATGACAAGATAAATAAGATCGGATTTTAGCACTGGGAGATTAAGTTCTCCGGCATGCCTTTGAACATTATCATGGTAATCGAGAATAATGAAAGGGAGCCGTCCTCAGGGCTTTGTACAAGGAGGAAGTGAGAGCCGTCATCGGGGTTTTGTACAAAGAGGAAGTGAGAGCCGTCTTTGGGGTTTTGTACAATGAGGTATTGTCGTGATTGTGACGAGATGTGCATAATTTATCATCGATTATTGCCACCTCCGCTTGCAATGTCCTTTACCGGTAAAAATAAAAGAGAAGAGAAATATTTGTAATAAGACCGACTCTGTTTTCTGTCCCGATTTTTAGAGTTTTGACTGCTCCGATTTTCCTGATTTCTTTGCATATGTATCTACCATGATCCAATCAACTGATAATTTTATAATATTCATATTGTATATGTATTTGTATATGCCTTACAGCATAAACGCTTTACGAAAAAATCTACATGTACCTTATTGAGTTCCGACTCATTGTTTTCTATTTTCTTCCCATTTCAAATGAAACTATAGAGCTCATGCCTAATAAGATGGAGTGACTAGAGATCCGTCTGAATGATCCTAAGGACTCGGAAGCATATTTTGGACTTACCGAGAAGAAGCAATTTTATTGTAATAATCTGATTGAAATATAAGAATTTTTGTAATTAGACTTTCATGACTATGTATGTATAAATGAGTTTTATGGATATGAATGTAATACTTCAGCAGGTTATTAGATTGGCTTCCGCTATATATTTTATGGAATTCGTGTATGGGTCCTAGATGGCATCTGTAATCCTGTGATTGGTAGGCACAACCGGCCCAAACCAGATCACCGAAACCTTGGTGCCAGTTCCGGGAGGACGCTGGCGGAATGCAAAAAAAAATATTCATTCTGTCACAATTGATATCAGAGAGATGAGATACCTTAAGAATTGATCGATCGAAAATATGGAAGCATAGCTTTGAATCTTTGTACTAGATTTTCGTAAGAAGTAGGTCAGGGTAACTTAGGCGACTAGAGTCCTAAAGAAACTTGGATCTTAGGCTACGTTCAATTTTAATGAGCTGATGGATATTTTCTTTTCATGGGATTATGATATCGTGCCTGTTTTGATTTTAGGATGACTAGTGGAAGAGGAAAAAGGAAGGTCGTAATACACCCCATGATCGGGAGGCCGACTATATAGATTTTTTGGAAAGAATGACCAACGTAGTGGAGTTTGTCGAGTATAGGCATATAGCTTCGGTCCCAGCGATCGAGCCAGCTCCGATTATCCTAGCTCTAACCATGTATGATTCGTTTACGGCGGAGTGAGCACCGAGCTTTTTGGGGAAACCCAATCCGGTGAAAGCTGATATATGGCTAAAGATGATGAAGAAAATATTTACAGTAATTGGGTGTACGGATTAGGAGAATGTCACATTCGCTGTATATAAGTTGGAAGGAGAAGCGGATAGTTGGTGGGACATGAGAAAGAGAGCGCTAGGAGTACCTGACGAAATGATCGCTTGGGACATGTTTGAGGAAGCTTTTCTGGAGAAATACTTTTCATCTAGTCTCTGGGATCAAAAGGAGATGGAATTCATGAAATTAAGGTAAGGGAGTATGACAGTGACTGAGTATAATGCAAAATTCACTGAACTGTCCTGATTCTTGCCTTATTATATAGAAGACGAATTAAGAAAGGCGAAGAAGTTTCAGTAAGGACTGCGGGATAATATCAGGAAATAACTATCCACATTAAAACACGAGATGTATATTGATATACTGGACAGGGTAGTCATTTACGAAAAAGAAGTGGAGATAGAGAAATTCTACGCAAAGAGGGCAGCTAGCCGGGTAGGTGTTAGTGGCGGATCTGTTAGGGGATCTTTTGGATCGTCCAAGAAAATAACGACGACTGATAAAAAAGGGGTGTTGTATCAGCTCAGTCGATGACTGATTCAAGGACGTCGGCTACGCACTGTAACACCTGTGGGAGGATGCATCCGAGGTAGACGAGCCGTCGGATGACAAGAGCTTATTTCAAATAAGGACAGTAAGGTCACCTGATCAAAGATTGCCTAAGACTAGAGGGGAGAAAGCCTACTATTCCGGCTAAGGCTTTCGCAGTGACTATTCAAGAACCAGAGGTATAGCAAAATGTCTTGGAAGGTACTCTTTCTGTTTGTGAAGTTCCTGTATCTATCTTATTTAACTCAGGATCTATCCACTCTTTTATTTCTCCACGATTTACATGCCTTATTGCCACCACCTCTTATATATTGGATTATGAATTATCTATGTATACCCATACTAGATTTCCTATAACTACTAATGTTGTATATCCTAGTTGCGTAATGAAAGTAGATGGGCAATGTCTAAATGTGGATTTGGTGTTACTAAACATGGGAGATTTTGACGTGATTCTGGGGATAGATTGACTGGTTAAAAATTATGCCTCCATTGATTGTTTTATGAAGAGGGTTTATTTTAATATCCCTGGGATGGTGACTTTTTTCTTCCAAGGCATTAGCAAGAAGGAGATGCCAGTGTTGATCTCAGTCTTGCATGCCATACATCTGATAAAAAGCGGATGTAAAACTTACTTGGCTTATACCTGCACCACTGGGAGTCATAAGGTGCTGGTTAAGGACATCTTAGTCGTCCATGATTTTCAGGATGTATTTTTTGAGGAGTTGCCTGAATTGTTTCTGTATCGGGAGATTGAGTTTGAAATCTCTATTGTTTTCGGTGTCAGTCCAATTTCTAAGGCCCCTTATAGAATGACCCCTATTGAGATAAAGGAGTTAAGATTACAATTATAGGAGCTATTAGACAAAGGTTTTATCAGGTCGAGTGTGTCTCCTTAAGGAGCACCGGTGTTATTCGTAAGGAAGAAGGATGGGTCGTTACGGCTTTGTATTGATTATCATGAATTAAACAACATCACGATAAAAAATAAATATCCTCTGCCATATATTGATGATTTATTTGATCAATTGTAAGGATCTCGGGTGTTCTCAAAGATTGATCTAAGGTCTGGTTATCATCAGTTGAGGATTAAGCCGGAAGATGCGGCCAAAACTACTTTTCGGACAAGATATGGCCACTATGAGTTTCTTGTTATACCCTTTGGGCTTATGAATGCCCCTGCTACTTTTATGGATATGATGAATAGAGTATTCAAGTAGTATCTGGATAAATTTATGGTAGTTTTCATTGACGATATTCTAATCTATTCAAAAGACTATGAGGAGCATGAAACTCATCTAAAGATAATACTTTAAGTGCTCCGTGAGAAAAATTGTATGCTAAGTTGGGAAAATTTAAATTCTGGCTAGAGAAGGTGATGTTTTTGGAATATGTAATTTTCGATAGTGGTATTTCTGTGGATCCAAAGAAGGTAAAGGCTGTTACTAATTGGAGTAGGCCGACTTCTGTAATTGAGGTTAGAAGTTTTTTGGGAATGGCGGGCTACTACCGGCGATTTGTAAAAAAACTTTTCACAAATTACTATGTCCCTGACTCGATTACTGAAGAAGGAAGTTAAATTTGAATGGATTGAGGAGTGTGATCAGAGTTTTCGGGTGCTAAAGAATCGCCTAATTACTGCTTCAATATTGATGATTCCAAAAGGATCAAGAGGTTATAAGGTGTATTGTGACGCCTCTAAGGCAGGCTTGGGATGCGTATTGATGTAGCACGATAGGGTGGTAGCATATGGGTCTAGACAATTGAAGGTGTATGAAAAGAACTATCCTACTCATGATCTAGAGCTGACTGCTGTGGTATTTGCCTTAAAAATTTGGAGGCATTACCTGTATGGTGAAAAATTTCTTGTGTATTTTGATTACAAAAGCCTAAAGTATCTATTTTTTTAAAAGAAGCTTAAAATGAGGTAAAGGAGATGGTTTGATTTCTTAAAGGATTACGACTGTAAGATACAGTATAAGCCTAGAAAGGCTAATGTGGTTGCGGATGCATTAAGTCGACGGTCAGAAATTGTGGCTCGATTGCAAATCAAGCAAATGGAATTATTACACTATCTGAAGCAATGTGATGTCTGGCGATATGCTAAGGGTAATAGGATGCTCCTGTCTTATCTTCAAATCCAACCTGAGATTATTAATGAAGTTATGAAGAAGCAAGTTAATGATCCATTCATTGTAAAAATTGTAAGTGACTTAAGTAAGGAGTCCCGAGTTGAATTCAGTATCTGAACGGATGGAGTATTGAGGTTTAGAGACCAATTATGTGTCCCAGATGATAATGAGTTAAAAGAAAAGATTCCAAAGAAAGCCCATCGGTCTAAATATACCATCCACCCCGGAACAAATAAAATATATTAAGACTTATAGAAAACTTTCTGGTGGAGGAACATTAAGAGGGACATCATGGCCTATGTGGAGAAGTGCCTTGTGTGTCAGCAATTGAAGGTAAAAAAGAGAAAACCTTCTGGGTGGTTACAGCCAATGCTGATCCCAAGTTGGAAATGGAAATATATTGTTATAGATTTTGTATTAGGTCTGCCAATGACTCCTAGAAATCACGATGCCGTTTAGGTTATAGTTGACCGCTTGATAAAGTCAACCCACTTTCTTAGCAATAGGACGACCTATTCACATGACAAGCTGGCTCAGCTATATGTGAACGAAATCATGAGATTACACGGAATTCCTTCGTCCATTGTATTTGATAGGGATCTCCATTTTGTCTCAATGTTTTGAAAAATTTTGTATAAAGAATTGGGGACTGAATTAAAATTTAGTACTACTTATTACCCTCAGACGGATGGCCAGTCTCAGCGGACTATCCAAATTCTTGAAGATATGTTGAGGGCTTCTGTGTTAGAAATGAAAGGCACTTGGGATACATACTTGATACTGGCAGAATTTGCTTATAATAACAGTTATCAGGCTAGTATTGGCATGTTGCCTTTTGAGATTCTATATGGAAGGAAATGAAGGTCACCGATTCACTTGAAAGAAACCAGAAATAGAAGAATTTTGGGTCGGAAAATCGTAAAGAAAACGGTTGAGAAAATAAAACTGATCCATAGTAATTTGAGGATTCTCAAAGTAGACAGAAAAGCTATGCAGATAGAAGGAGGACAAAATTGTGCTTTGAGATAGAAGATTTTATTTTTCTGAAAGTCTCACCATCCAAGGAAACATTGCTGTTTGGAATGAAGGGTAAACTCAAGTCGCGATTTATTGGTCCTTTTGAGGTTTTAGAAAAGATCGGAGAAGTAACTTACAGATTAGCATTACCGCTAAGTTTGGTAGAAGTACATGACGTGTTCCATATATCCATACTCTAGAAGTATGTTTATTATCTTACGCACATAATTGAAATCGAATACTTGAAAATTAACAAGGATTTATCCTACGTCGAGGAGCCACTGTAAATTCTCGACCGGAAAGAAAAAAGGTTACGTACAAGGACAGTTTCTCAAGTGAAAGTACTCTGGAGAAATCACTCACTTGAGGAAGTCACCTGGGAATGAGAAGAAGAAATCTGGAGCAAGTATCCCCACCTATTTGATTAAGAAGTAGGGGAGAATTGTGAGATCCCGAAATCAAAGAATATTGCTACTTAAAAACCGAAATATTTTGAATTCGACTTAAACCGGAGTGGCTTTACACCACTGGAAGACCGAAACTAATGGTAATCAAAATATTGACCGGTGTCATGATATTGACCGGCGTCAAAATGTTAACCGGTGTTAAGATATTGACCGGCGTCAAGATGTTGACCGAAAGGTTAACTAAAGGGTTGACCAATTTTTAGAAATTTGACTGTCCTTGAATAAGAGAAAAGAAACATTGGCCGGTTTTGAGTAAAAGTTGGCCAAATTAGAGTAAGAAATGTTGACTGAAAAAGTTGATTAATAGAAAGGTTGACCAACTTTGAAGAAAATATTGACCAGCTAGAATTGACTACCCCACTTACTCCACCTAATCCTTGGCGATGAAGGAGGGTAAGGAGTGAAGAAAGAGAAAAAGTTTCAAATTAGTCGGAGTGGGCGATCAACAGTCAGGCAAGTATACCTTTCTTTTTTTAGATTCAGATTTTACTTCTGTTTTTAAATCCCGACTTTAAGAGAAAAACTGCAAGTATTCTCCTCAGATTTAAATGGTTCAGCATATAGTATATCAAACTTGCCGTTTTTAATTACTACTTGATAAGCTGCATCTCTGACGTCATACTTGGTTTACGATCGGACTGAAAATATAATTTTGATTTCATGATTAATTTATGCTTGCTGCTTTCTACTTTCTATTTTCTGCTCAATTTATGATTTGACTTGAATTGTATAAAAATGAAGAAGTAAACCGGCTTTGAGTTATAATAAATAATTATTGATCGGAATGAGATTTATGAATTTGAAACTGGCTTCATATTAATTGAAAATCCTTATATTTGGCCGGAATAAGAAAAATAAATTTGAAATCAGCTTTGTAACATGACGACCGAAAGTTTTATACCCGTCCGGAATGTGAATTAAAGAAAAAGTGAACTGGCCTTATGACAAGATAAATAAGATCGGACTTTAGCACTGGGAGATAAAGTTCTCCGATATGCCTTAGAATATTATGGTGGTAATCAAGGATAACGAAAGGGCATCGTCCTCGGGGCTTTGTACAAGGAGGAAGTGAGAGTCGTCGTCTGGGCTTTGTACAAGGAGGAAGTGAGAGCCATCCTCGGGGCTTTGTACAAGGAGCTATTGCCGTGATTGCGAGGAGATGTGTACAATCTATCCTCGATTATTACCCCCTCCGCTATCGATATCCTTTACAGGTAAAAATAAAAGAGAAGAGAAATATTTGTAATAAGACCGACTCTGTTTTCTGTCCTGATTTCCAGAGTTTTGACTGCTTCAGCTTCCCTGATTTCTTTGCATTATATATTTGCCATGATTCGATCAACCGATAATTTTATAATATTCATATTGTATATGTATCTGTATCCGCCTTATAACATAAACGCTTTACGAAAAAATCTGCATATACCTCGTTGAGCTCTGGCTCACTGATTTCTATTTTCTCTCCTTCTAGATGAAACTATAGAACTCGTGCCTGACAAGATGGAGTGACTAGAGCTCCGTTTGAATGATCCTAAGGACTCGAAAGTATATTTTGGAGTTACCCGGAAGAAGCAGTTTTATTGTAATGATCCTGTTGAATTATATGAATTTTTGTAATTGGACTTTCATGACTATGTATGTATAAATGAGTTTTATGGATATGAATGTAAATGCTTCGACAGGTTATTAGATTGGCTTCCGCTACATATTTTATGAAAATCGTGTATGGGTCCTAAATGACATCTGTGATCCTGTGATTGGTAGGCATGACCGGCCCGAATCAGATCACCGAAACCTTGATGTCAGTTTTGGGAGGTCGCTGGCGGAATGTAAAAAAAAAAATCCGTTCCGTCACAGCCGTAACTATACCGGCAATTTATTTGCTTCATTCGATAAAGTACCCCCAAACTGGCAAAATGCACCATCCCGGCATTTTGCACCAAACCGCCCAAAATACCCATTCCGGGCATTTTGGCCATCCCGAGCAAAACCTTCCATTTGGCCATCCTGGCCATTTTGGGCAAAATCAGCTACTAAGGCCAATCCAATCAAGCTGTTCAATCGTCGCAATGACGCAGTTTGGGCAAAATCAGTGAAAACCTTGAGGTCACATTTAGTTCAAGGCAAAATCAGTTAAAGCCGTCCAATAATTAATTATTTATTTATTTATATCCACCATTTTTTCAGACAAATAGAAACTAATTGCGAAATGAATAAAAGAAGAGGGAAATTATACTTGGAAAACAAAACTGATGTTGAAGAAGGAAGAAGATGAAACTCTAATGCCAATCACGTCAACGATTCTGTCTTCGATGGCTATATATATGCGACGAATGGAACGAAAATCAAGGTTTCTAAGCAACTTCACAGTTAGAAAAAGTCAAAGCCTGCAAATCCAATCCAAAAATAAATTGAAAAGAAAAGAAACGATCAAATTCGTTCCAAGTCAAACAACATTTAAATAAAAAAATAAAAGCTTCGTCTTCACTTTTGGCGCTGAAAATTAAATAGCGGAAATGGGTTTTGAACCTTCGATCTCATTGAAAAGGGAGGGATCTGTTGAGGTCACTCTCTTGTGGAGTTTGTATCCGTGGATCAGTGGACACAAACGGACGAGGACTCCTCAGAGGTTCATGTCCGAGAGGTGGACATGGACGAGGACGTTTGGAGAAATCCAGAAACGTGTGTCCTCGAAGGCAGCTGGATGAATTGGCCGAGAACTACTCAAAGGTAGCATGTCCGAGAGGAGGACATGGACGAGGACGCTGGAGCCTAGGCGTTGACTTTCTCTCTCACGTAGGCCTGCTGCAGTGGCGTGTTGCAGGTGGACAGTTGACCCACTCCGATTGGACGTCTGAGCGGCTTCAACTTCCAAGGTGGCAGGCCTGCCATTCTAGCACGCAGGAGGTGTGCGGCGGCCATGGCAGGCCTAAGGGGGGGTGTAGCCCTGCCACCCTACCGGCAGTAGGGTGGTTGGACGGTCGGCCACGTGGCCCCCTGGTACTATATATAGGCTGCATGAGATTGAGAGAAAGCTTGAGCTGGAGAGAGCTTGTGAGAGCTGGTGCTAGTGAGTGCATGTAAAGGCAAAAGGGCTTTGTGAAGGAGAAGAGAGAGTGCACCACCGGTGAGAGAAGGGAGAAAGAGAAAAATAGAGTGAGGAGAAAAGAAGTGTGCTTTTCTCGGTCAGCTCAGGAGTGTTTTCCTCTTTTATCTTTTTGGGTGTGTAGCGGATACTCTCTCTTGGAAGTTTTGTAACCTATTTCATATAGTGGATTTGTTGTTGCCTCTACTACTGTGGTTTTTCCCTTCGGTTCCAGAAGGGTTTCCACGTTAAATTTGGTGTGTTTCTCTTTCCTTACTGACCGTCCGTCCGAGTGCTGTCCCTCCGTGTCCGAGCGATTTGTCCCCTCGGTCATTGCGCTTTGGGGAGCAAACTGTCCGAGCGCCCGGTTGTCCCAACAAGTGGTATCAGAGACTGGTTCGTGAACCGTCGGTGGGATGGCGTCATTGGCGAAGAATGGGACGTTCATGGTAGAGCAGTTCAATGGGCAAAATAATTTCATCCTTTGGCAGGAAAGGGTGAGGAATATTTTGACCCGGGAAGGAACGGTAATAGCTCTGAGAAAAAAGGAGGAGAAACCGGAGAAACTGTCCGAGGAACAGTGGCAAGAAAAGAGGGATCTTGCCAGCTCGACCATTAAGTTGTGTTTGGCGGACAACATACTTTAGGAGGTCCTTGGACTGCCAGACCCGACCGAGGTCTGGGACAAGTTTGAGAACCGTTACAAGTCCAAGTCCTTGACAACCAGGCTGTATGTAAAGAAGCAATTTTATGGCCTGCGGTTGTCGGATGGGGAGAGCTTCGAGGAGCACTTGGACGAGTTCCATCGGCTGGTAACGCAGATGTCAGCCCTTAATGAGAAGACCAAGGACGAGGACAAGGCGTTGGTGTTGCTGGCATCCTTGCCGTCCTCGTATGATCATATTATCACGACGTTGCTGTTTGGGAAGGATACGTTGAAGCTGGACGAGGTTATAGCTTCCCTGCTTATGAATGAGTCTAGGCGGAGAGAAAGCGGTGAGGCCTCCAGCTCTCGGGAAACTGTCATAGTAACCACCAGCAGTCGGGGACGGGGGAGATCTGGACGAGGACAGGGTGGCAGGATGGAGAGGAGCAACAGCCAGAGCAAGTTTGAGGAAAGGAGTTGCTTCTTGTGCGGCAAGAAAGGGCACATAAAAAAGGACTGTCCGCGGAGGAGGCAGGACCAGGAGCGTGGAAGCAACGGCCAGGATCAGGTTGATGATCAGACGTCCCTTGCCTTCTGCGGAGACCTCCTGGTGGTCCACGCAGGGGAAGCACCGAGCAGTCAATGCCAGGAGACGAGTTGGGTGATGGACAGTGGGGCCTCACACCATGCGACACCGAGGAAGTCCCTCTTCAGGAGATACACGCCCGTTGGCCGCGGGGTGTTGAAGATGGGTAACGGTGGCTCGTCTAGGGTTGCTGGCATTGGGGATGTTTGCTTGAGGACAAGCAACGGGAACACGCTCGTGCTGGAGGGCGTGCGA
Source organism: Nepenthes mirabilis (assembly GCA_025585075.1). Classification (NCBI taxonomy): domain Eukaryota; kingdom Viridiplantae; phylum Streptophyta; class Magnoliopsida; order Caryophyllales; family Nepenthaceae; genus Nepenthes; species Nepenthes mirabilis. Next base: position 12,828 of record JAODPA010124437.1, read on the forward strand.
CATGCCCCGGACTTAAGGTTGAATGTGATTTCAACCGGGAAGCTGGATGAGGAAGGCTTCAAGACAGCGTTTGGCGACGGCCAATGGAAGCTTACCAAAGGCGCCTCAGTGGTGGCAAAGGGAAGCAGGACATCAGGGAGATATCTGATGAGGACCTGCATTGCCCAGGGAGATGGTAGGATGACCAACAGGGGCATTGGTCAAGGTGGCAGGAGAGGCCGGCTGGGTGGTAGCTTTGGACGTCCGAAAGGCCGGGAGGGCCAGCAGTGCCAATGACGGAGCTGTGCGGGACCAAGGGTGGAGCTCAGCAGGGCTGAGTGCGGAGCCAGCAGGACCAAGGGTGGAGCCAGCAGGGTCAACGGCGAAGCTGCGGTGGCCAAGGCCAAAGGGGAAGGTGCCAAGAACGTGACCCAATGTCTGAAGATAAAGGGCAGAGTAAGTCACGTCCTCGGTACCAGAACCAGGAAAGCAAGAGAGGATGACATGTCTGCAAGAAAGGAGCTGAAGGGGAGTGGGCTTACTCCAAGTTCAGCAGGGCAGAGGAAGGTGTCATTCAGGCTTGCGAAGGACAACGCTGGATTCCCGGTTAAGGGGAAGGTGCCGAAAGGCAGGCGATGACGATCGCCGGATAGAGGGGAGTCCACTCGGATGTTAGTGGAGGGACAACTCCCTCTATGTCCCTATGTTCGCGAGGGGAAAGGACGCGGACCCTTTGAAGTAGAGGCTGATGCTGGAGTCTAGATTCAGGGGAAGTTGCTGGGAGGCAAGAGATGACGGTTGCTCAACAACGGCCAGGGTTCTTTACAAGATCGTGAGGGGAAGTTTGTTGGGGTCACTCTCTTGTGGAGTTTGTGTCCGCGGACCAGTGGACACAAACGGACGAGGACTCCTCAGAGGTTCATGTCCGAGAGGTGGACATGGACGAGGACATTTGGAAAAATCCAGAAACGTGTGTCCTCGAAGGCAGCTGGATGAATTGGGCGAGGACTACTCAAAGGTAGCATGTCCGAGAGGAGGACATGGACGAGGACGCTGGAGCCTAGGCGTTGACTTTCTCTCTTACGTAGGCCTGCTGCAGCGGCGTGTTGCAGGTGGACAGTTGACCCACTCCGATTGGACGTCTGGGCGGCTTCAACTTTCAAGGTGGCAGTCCTGCCATTCTAGCACGCATGAGGCGTGCGGCGGCCATGGCAGGCCTAAGGGGGGGTAGCCCTGCCACCCTACCGGCAGTAGGGTGGTTGGACGGTCGGCCACGTGGCCCCCTGGTACTATATATAGGCTGCGTGAGATTGAGAGAAAGCTTGAGCTGGAGAGAGCTTGTGAGAGTTGGTGCTAGTGAGTGCATGTAAATGCAAAAGGGCTTTGTGAAGGAGAAGAGAGAGTGCACCACCGGTGAGAGAAGGGAGAAAGAGAAAAATAGAGTGAGGAGAAAAGAAGTGTGCTTTTCTTGGTCAGCTCAGGAGTGTTTTCCTCTTTTATCTTTTTGGGTGTGTAGCGGATACTCTCTCTTGGAGGTTTTGTAACCTATTTCACATAGTGGATTTGCTGTTGCCTCTACTCCTGTGATTTTTCCCTTCGGTTCCAGAAGAGTTTCCACGTTAAATTTGGTGTGTTTCTCTTTCCTTACTGACCGTCCGTCTGAGTGCTGTCCCTCCGTGTCTGAGCGATTTGTCCCCTCGGTCATTGCGCTTTGGGGAGCATTCTGTCCGAGCGCCCGGTTGTCCCAACAAGATCCAGAACTCTGTTGGAGAAGTTACAGGATTTATATTTTTATTTCTGTGTATAGAAATAGAAAAAAGGCAGAGAAAGAGAAAATGCACCCAGGGCTGGCGCCGTCGACTTCCAAGTGTATGAACTTCTTTGAACTCATGGTTTCCAAGAAATTTGAGATGGCGAATACTTAGGGTTTACAAAAGAGATTGGGGGGTTTGGAGGGGCTGCATGTACGTTGGATTCAAGAGTTGACCATCGCCGACTGTAGCGGCGGCGGCGGCGGCTTCAAAGGTTTCGAGTAGAAAAAAGCTTGCTTCTCATTCGAATGTGAAGATTGGAGAGGAGATGAGACGAAGAAAACGAAAATGGTGGTCATTTTCCGTCTTTTAGTTCAAAATATTAGGGTTATTGTACACTAAAATCGTGGCCGTTGGGTTCTGAGCGTTGGACGGCCAAGATTTACTATCGAGATATTTAATCTCTGTCGTTCCTTTGAATTTAAAATCGGATGACCACGATCTTATATCATGATATTTAATATCAGCCGTTTAATCAAATTTTAAATCGAACGACCTATGTTATATTACGGGTTAAACGCACGTGGGCCATCCGATTAAATTTAAAATCGGACGGCCCACGTTATATTATGCGTTAAACGAATCAGGGTCGTCCGATTGCGATCTGACGGCCTAGATTGGGCGGAGGACGGTCCTTCGCGTCCCTGGCAAAGAACGCCCCTCGAATCTCCACCAAAGCCTCTCTCGAGCGCACATCAAATGCTAACCCTAGTATCAAAACATCTAGAGGGATAGCTATTACATATATACATATACACACAAAGAAATAGGAAGACCAACATAAAAGTGACCCACCCTAACAGAATACGAGCCAAGTGTGAGAGCACAAGGCACGACATGGATATGTGGGCTCAAGGCTTGGCACAAGCATACAGATGAAGGGTGTGACACGGAATGCCCATGCAAGGTACAGGAGTGTGCATTGTGCACAAAAGATAAGTGCGCATATAAAACACGACCTGGACAACTGCAAGGAACACCCGAATATGTGGCATAGCCATAGATCATGATAAGTGAGCAGAGTGTGCAACATTACAGTTGCACTAAGACAAAACTATAGCTGCACACGCTAGGCGCATGAGCTCTCAGATGCACAGAGGCGCAACGCATCCTTGCATGCACAAAGGCACCGCTCAACCTCAAATACGCAGTGGCCCTCAGGAGCTAAAAAAGCGGCAAAAGCAGCATCTACAAGCCAAGTTACAGTGGCAGCTGCAGCGGCTAGTAGCAGACGAGTTATGCAGCAGCTTGAGATTGTTTGTGAGAGTTACCCGAATGTGTTAGGAGTAGCCAATGCTCACAGCTTCTAACTACGGTGCACTAGCCAGAGTGTCAGATTGTAACTGAAATTGATGGATGATATTCCTCTCATTTAGTGTCTGTATCCTTTTTTGGTAAGTAATTAAATTATATTAAAATAAAAAAAAAAAAGAATACAAATTCAATGTTTTATTTCCAAATGTTTTTCCGACTTAGAAATAGAACAAAGACGTTGGAGCATACCCTGAACATAGTGATATATGTCTCTAGATAAGAAAAAACACGAAGGAAGGAAGCAAATAAAATAAATATACATTTTAAGGCTACTGTCTGGAGAGTTTTTCTCAATTACCATGGGTATTGAATTTTCCCTTCGTTACAAAAAAAAAAAGTATCGCTTTTTATTATTGTCTATTGTCTTATATCATTTTATGCATGTTAGTTGTTCATGTCATCTAGATACAAATATACTTTACGTGTATTGAATATTTGATTTGTACTGCTTCCGCAACTCTTGCACGGGGTCGAAACGTAATTGTGTAAATTGAGACGAAACGTCCTTTTTCAAATTGGATGTTGTATCTTATCTCAGGACAGTAGCCTTAAAATGTAAATTTTCATTTCGGTCAATTGATTATGTATCAATTTAGCTATTACGATGTTCCTATAAGTAATGTAGTAGGATTTTGATTTTCTTATATTGTTGTTCGGTTATTTTGATCTTTGTATGGACGTATCACATTACGCATGTATTAACGTTATGTTGCAATCGGTATGCGGAGTCACTTTTAAGTGTTACAATTTTCGGTCTTGTGTTTTAGCCGGTTATTATATATTTGAATCATTTTTTATTATCAACTTGTAGTTCATATCTAATGTTGATTTTAGATTTTGAGACTTGCAACAACTTTATTTTATGTTTTAAATTTTTGAAACAAATCAACCAAATAAAATTAATAATTAAGATGAGATAGATTAATTTCGTTAATCATTTGGGTTATGTAAAGGGGATGTGACAGAGATTTGCTGTGAGCCAATCTTCTTTATCTTCATCTTCTGTGGGTCTTTGTCATTGTCATTGTCTTCTCCGTCACAAGAAAGAGAGAGCACGAGCTTGTGGTGCGTCCATGCGTAAATAAGATTACATAAAACATCCTTTGCTGCATTTTTGGAAAGCCTTCTGTGTGCTTCCAATGCATACATCGTTTAATTGGGTGGAGCTGAGAAACACAACATTTTCCTCCTTTATTTCTCATTTATATATTTTTTTTTGAGTTTTTCATTTTGGGCTTGCCTTAAGGTCCAATTATTATAAAAAAAAAAAAAAATTTTGCCTTGAGGCCCAATCATTTCCAAAAAAATAAAATAAAATAAAATGCAAAAAAAAAAAAGAAAAAAAAAAGGGGAAGCAGACAGAAGGCAAATAGCACATTGCCACGAGAGACAGCTGAGATTAGAGCAAGTGTAACTTATTTGGTGATTTGAACCTTATTCCCAAGCTTAATTATTGGGCCTATCACAAATAGTAAAAATTTTTTGCATACAAGGCAACATCATTCAATAAATTCAAATTATCCTTCTTCATATTCATGTCATTCGTTTCATTTTAGGTAATAATTTTTTCCTTTCTTTTATTAGTATTTAGTTTTATAAAAACATGCAATTTTATTCCCGTTATCCATTATATCTCCAATAACTATTTTTATAGTGGATATTTAATAGCATTATAATTGATTATTGTTTTATTATTTCAATAGATTAGCA
>JAODPA010124448.1:0-17640 GCA_025585075.1 Nepenthes mirabilis
GTACTTATAAAACTTTCTTTCTAATTTCTTATCTTGTTCTTTTCTTATTCTTTTTTTCAAAATATTATAAAAACTTACTTTTCTTACTTTTCTTTAAGGACCAGCGCCAGTAGGCCTTACTAGTTAAAGGAGCGATCGATTGAAACATAGATTGTGTTTTTTCTCTACACAATCAATGGCCTACTCTCCTATTCAAGAACCTGGTGGTGGGCCATCTACATCTTTCTCCCAATAGATAAGGCCAAAATTACATTACGATTCTTACTTATCAAAAAATAATTTTTCACTATAATATATTGAGGTATGTCAGAATATATTATCTGTTGATTAATCCTTGGTCCAATTTTTTAATTCTTTTTAAAATTTATTGTAAAAACTCTACACTTATTCTTAATACTTATTCTGAATTTTCTCCACTTTGACAAGAATTTTCTCCACTTTGAAAAAAAATAATCATATTCCTTAATATTGTGTAGAGCTTCCATTTACTTTCCATAAGTAGAGTTAAAACTAAACATTTAAATATTAGAGATGTAGCAAACCATCAAGGCCTTATAATATATTCATATGTTGAAATTTAAGATGTATTAGTCAATTTAATAGCCTTAAAACAACATGTACAAATGCTAAAAATCAGGATTAGAACATGATGCGTTTGGTTGTTGATTTGATGGTCGGTTCAATCTACTTTCTATAGGGTGAAAATTTAACATCAATATAAGATGCTTTGATCGGTTTACCGCCAGTTTAGGGCCGATTAAGGCTGATTCAATGAAATTCCATAAGCTGAAAATTTATCATGCTTTGGCCAGTTCAGTTACTAATTTAAGGTCCGGTTCAATGGCTGGTTCTGGCCTAATTTTATTGGTTGACACTTTAATATCATCACATGATACCTTGGCTAATTTGGCTATTAGTTCAGCCCATTTAGGGGCTGGTTCAAGGCTGATTTAGTAGCTACAAGTTTTAGTATCAACATGGATACTTCTATCCGGTTCGGTTATTGATTTAAGGCCTGATTCAGTGGCCGGTTAAGGTCCAATTTTATATGTTGATACTTTGTCATCACCATATGACACCTTAGCTAATGTGGCTGCCAGTTCAGTTAGTTTAGGGTGTGGTTCAACATATTTTTATAGGCTACAATTTCAGTATTAGTATGGATGTTATTAGTTGGTTTTGTTGTTGTTTAAGGGCCCAATTAAGTGGCCGGTTTAGGGTATCTTTGGCAGTTGGTTCACAGGTTGATAGTTCAACTATAGTACATGATAACATAGCCGGTTTGGCTACAGGTTCAACTGGTGTAGGGGCCAGTTGAGTCTATTTTTCTATGCTGCCAAGTTCAGCATTAGTATGAATGCTGTAAGAGGTTCTGTTGCTGTTTAAGGGCCCAATTTAGTGGCCGGGTTGGGTTTAATTTTATAGGTTGATATTTTAACATTATCACATGACACATTGGCTGATTTGGCTGTCGGTTCAGCCGATTTAGCGTCCAGCTTAACCTATTTTCATAAGCTACATGTCTCAACATTAGTAAGGATAATTCAGCTGATTTTATCACCAGTTCAGGGGCCGGTTCGATGGTCGGTTTAACCCATTTTCATGGGTTGAATTTTTTATAGGATCAGTAAGAAGGCTTAGCCGGTTGGTTACTAATTCAGAGCTAGTTTGGTAGCTGGTCAGTGGCCGCTTCAGCCTATTTTCAACTGCCAATCCAGGATGTTGAAAAATCAGATTAAGCATATGGTGATCAAACAGTCTATTTGTCACCCTCCAAACTAATTTCTACATGTTATAAAATGATCATATAGTAATAGTAGCTTAGTAGAATAAAGGAATCAACTATTGAGCAACAATACTTAAAGAAAAACTAGCAAGAATTAACACCAAGTGAAGAAAGCACTTATGGTGCACTTGCCAAATTTCAGCTATGCAACCATGGGTACTGATTTCTCCACCTTCCCTTGGCCTTTCGTTCACTCCTCTCTTGTCTCTCTTGTTTTTCCTTTCCCCTTCTACTTTTCACGTGACCTCTATAGGTTTTTGAGGCCACTGTTGACTCATCCCATATAGAATGAGCTGCTACCAGCATGCTTATCTAAATTAGCTTAGTTGTCTCCTATTATTTTACTAATTTACTAGTCTACTTTTGTTGAATTACCTTTGTAAATTTTGCTGAGTTAGTATGCTGTTTTTGAGGCCATTGTTGAGTCATCCCATATAAAGTATACTGAACTTTATCAGCTCCTTGGACTTTTGCTGAGATATGCTGCTGTCTAATTCAGTTGCTAACCGGTTTTATCAGATAATTTTCATGACATTGTAGTGTCTAGGGGTAAGCCTCTATTTTCTGGGTTTTTATCTTTTTTCTAATTTATTCTCCATATTTATTAATCTTAATTTTACATATATTAATTTAGCTAACTTAACTATAATTTGCATGATTGTAAAATCTCGGACCTTATAGCCTACACCTCCTCGGCCAAGCACTGGGTCAAGGGGCCAAAGATTGACCCAAGTTCAAGGCGTTCGAGGCCCCTCTCATCATGGAGAAAGGGATTTGAACCATAGAGAATGGAAGAATAAAATACTCCCACCAACTGCAATGTGCAAGGATACTTGAGCTGCCCGACAAGGGTAGCCCAGGCATTTCTAGAAACCGGAAGGCCAGCATGAAGTCTCTTAGTCTCCAAAATGATTGCTTGTCAGTGGAGACTGATCGATGGCACCACAATCTGGCTGGAAACTGACCTTCATTTTTCTCCCAATCTCAAGCACATGTTTGACAGGTCAACAAGCCACCGCCAGTTCTCTTGGGGCATGTCCTTGAGTAATACAATCCAATTTAGAGCCTCTGAGAGCTCATGGGATCCTATCTCACTCTTGGATAGCCTTCGATTGATGAACCCAACTCATTACTGACCTTGAAGCGCCTCGACTATAGCGACATCAACCTTGCGCTCCATCGCCTTGAAGACAGTACTCGCCCGAAGGATGTGAGCAACTTCATCCCCTAGGTAAGCTAGTCGCTCTTGGGCATGGTGCTCCCTGGAGGTAATCAATCGACGGTCCCCGACTTGGCAGCCTCGAGGCCAATCTGATCAGCCATCCCCTGACCAGGCGACAAGGCGGATTGTAGCGCATCGAATCCTTCAAGGTAGAATCATCGAGTTGATGGACAACTAGTAGATGGCAACCACGTGCAAGCATTTCAACCACACAAAAATCATGTAATCAAGTTAGAAGATAGAAGACAAAAGAAAGGACTGAGTTTCAAATTTTCATTCATTTATTTTCTTTACAAAGTACAAAACTTATATCAACGAACGTACATGTCGAAAAAGGAAAAAGGTAACATGTAGGACAACTACCCAACGACATTGGCTTGAAAATCGATTCTGGGAGGACTGGCTCAGGCAAGACAAAAACAACTGAAGCTCTTGATAGCCATTTGCTACTTATCAATCGAAGCACCCAGACTAGGGGCTGAGCATCGTAGGAGAAGAAAGGGAAGCCATTTTCGGATGAGGGGAGGGGCAGGATGCCACCACCCTCATAGGGAAGGCCTCCCATTAGGAGATCTTCCACCGAGACCGATCGTAGCCTCTGAGGGTAAAGTCCAACCAATAGCAGCAACGGCGGTTTGACCACGACAGAACTCCAAAAGCACCCCCTCTAACAAACTCTACAAGTGACCCTCTGATGAAAGGAGTCACAGACTAAGCGTTTCCCCCAGAGTCGAGATGGCGGAATAGAGCGCTTACAGCTCGAAATTCTTTCAGAGGCTTCACCATCGGACGCCAACATGGTGGAGGAACATGGAAGTGGCCTGAAAACAGAGTCACCTCCATCATGACAAGGAAACAACCCTAGAAGGAGTATAATGGCAAGCTCCAACTGCAGCTTCAAGCCTTGCAAGATTTCCATCGATCTTAAATGATGGCAGCAGGGAGTCCAGACAAGTTTTGAGGGCAACTTCTGGCCCCAAAAGACATCCATCGATCCTCCACCTTGGTGGCCCAGGACCCTCTCTTTACTCGATCAATCGCATCATTTGGCTAATGGAAGGATGGTCCATAGAGTGGAGCATGGATGGTCCCCTATTTATAGCCAGAGTAAAGGCCGACGAAGCCAATAATACGAAGGGTCACGTCCACCACACTATCGGCAATAAATCAGCGCCAAGTCTTAGGGTTGCCAAGAATCTTTCCAAACAAAGCTTAGCTTAGTTGATGCCCTGCCTAAAAAGCATCAAGAGACATCAATGGGGAAAGTCTTGAAAGGAAGCATCTCAAAATGGAGCGAATAAGCTGGCCCGCGTAGAAATGTCCCATCACTATACATACCGAAAATTGGCGAAGTACAGTCACACAACATGGGGGGCTAATGATGGGTCTAGTAATACCATGGGCCGATCCAGTCTCAGGCCCAATCATTAGTGCGATGAGGGGCCCAATAAGAAATAGATGAAGCCTCAGGAAGAAGATTGATCGGACCCAACCCAGACACAAGTACAGCAGCCAATATGAGGCCCAAGGAGCAATGGACCAAGGAGACAAGCATCAACGGTTCAACCAGCAATATGAAGAGAAGATCCAATCCGGAAGGCTCCTAACCAGGATGCTAGCAGAGCGACCAGAGCATGCGCCTGCAGCGGTCAAAGCATGTGCATGTAGTGTTACGAATCGCCTTCCTTCTACTTAATATCCATGAATATTTAAACAAAATAATATGCCATATTACGTACAAGTATAGATAATATATAACCATTATACATAGGAACCACATAATTGCTACATCATTAATGGCTCAAACACAAAACGAATAAAATATAGTGTCAGATTCTTTAGAGATGCTTACTAAGTACAAAATTTATTACCATAAAGATTTGTAGAAGCATAAATAATGACAATAATAACAAATTACGAAAATATAGCAAATGAGTAATACCAAAGTCATGTTCATTTCATTACAAGATCAATTACATGTTTCATATATCCACTACATTTTCATCATAATACTTAAGTACACAAGCATAAACCACTCTTATCTTTACTCCTACTCATCGGTTACCAACTCATGATCATTATCTAAAGGGTTAAGAAAATAGCAAAAAAGTGAGCCAAATATTAATAAGGTATAAAGAAGTAAAGATATGTACATTTATACTTAAAATAATACATGAATCAAATAAATAGGAATTATATGAAACATGCATGAACTTTTGTCTTATTGAACTTTTTTATTTTCTAAATCTTAATTATCATTTATTCTTATATCATTCTCTTTAAGGATTAGAGCTAGTAGGCCATACCAACTAATTGAGCGGTTAATCGAAGAAAATATTGTGTATACTTCCATACAATCTAAGGTCAGACCCTCCTATTCAACACCTAGAAGTGGGTGGTACACTTGTAAACTAGTATATGGGGCCATAATTTATGTCGCCGAAAGTTTCCCTACGGCAGGAGAGATTGAAGAAGAAATGATTGAAGTCTTAAAGAGATTGAAGAAGAAGAAATGAAAGAGATTCAAATTTCAAGTCTTAAATGAAATGAGTGAACTAGATTGAATCAGCGGTATATAGATCCAATACAATAGATAGTGTGGTATAAAGAAGTAGATGCACCTTTTTATACCACACTATCTATTGTATGAAGATATGGGATTGATATAGATCAATCACTAATTTTTATCTACATAATGGGATTGATATAAATCAATCACTAATTTTTATCTACATATATGTAGATGTATATATATGTTTATAAAAATGAAATATTTAGAAAGAATTCGGTTGGAAAAAAAAGTGCAAAGTCAAAATTGGATATCACCCGTTGAAAATGATTCTTCAGTCCAGTTTCTTAACCTATTTTTCAAAACTTAATATGGAAGCTCTTATTCTGAATACTTTTCCTTAATTTTCTCTACTTTGGAAGAAAATACTAATCATTCCTGGAACTTGCAAAGCTTCCATATAAACTTTCTATAATATCGAAATATACAGCCATAAAATGTGATAATTAGTAATAAACCGTAAATTGTAACATTAATTAATGCATCAACTGATTTAGTATCTTAACTTTAAAATTTTACATATGTTAAAAATTTAAATTTAACATGTAATATATTCTACCGATTCGGTAGTTAGTTTGGGGTCAATTCGTGTTGATTTCTTCAATCCAATTTTAACACAATTATTTAAGGACTTGGCTACCAGTTCATGGCCGATTTAATGGCTAGTTCAAAGGTTGGTCCATACTACTATTAATTTCCATCATTTGTAAACTGGCTTGATGAACCAGTTCAAGGCTTAATGCATTTCCATTAGCAGAAAGTGTTGGTTGATTTACTTGCTAGTTTATGGCCCGGTTCAATGGCCAATTTGAGACATATTTTTACCAGTTTATACTTCAACATTACTATATGACATCTTGGTTAATTTGGGGTGCCAATTCAACTAGTTTGGAAACTGAATTTGGGCCAGTGTAGTAGCCATAATTCCAGCATTAACATGGATTCTGTCAGCTGATTTTGGTACCATTTATTGGCCCGGTTTAGTAACCAATTCAAAGGGTGTTGGGCGGTCGGTTTACTGGTGGATAGGTTAGCCTTAGTACATGGTACTTTGGCTAGAACGGCTATCGGTTCAGCCGGTTTGAGGTCTGGCTCGATTCATTTCTCCCAAACTGTTAAATTCAGTATTAGCATGGATGCAAAGGGGCCAATTCTGTTATTGTTGACTTTATGGCCAATTTGAGACCAGTTCATGACCAGTTAGGAGAGTCTTTTTATAGCTAAGAGACTCAATATTAAAAATTTATCCGGTTTATGGCCGGTTCAAACTGATATTCCAGCTGGTTTGAGTCAAAGTTATAGTGAAGGCTCAGCATCTGCATTTACTGCTGCAACCAGATTCTGCCTCTATTTTGGTAATCGTTTCAGGGTTAATTTTTATAGGGTGACACTTTGATATCACCACAAGATACTTAGGTTAATATGGCTGTCGGTTTCGCCATTTTGGGGCCCGGATCATAGGCTTCAATTTCCATTATCAGTATGATTACTGAGATTAGTCCAGTTATTGAAGTGTGACCTGATTCATTGATCGGTTTAACTCATTTTTATGGGCCGAATTTTTACAGCATCAATAAGAGGCTTAGCTAATTCGTCACTTAATTGGAGCTGGTTTGGTGACTATTTAGAAGTCGGTTCAACCAATTGACAATAACTGGTTTGGCTACTGATTTTGGCTCAACACTTCAGTCGATTATATTTCATGCTAAAGTAATAATATGACCAAAAAAATTTGACAATTTAAGTATTATAGTAATAATACTTAAAGAATTTAACAATAAACTGCAAGAATTGAAGAGAAGATTTTGAATACACTTGTTAAAATATTCAGCTGAATTCTTTCCCCTTCTTACTGCCTTTGGTTCTTTCTCTCAGTTTTCCTTTTGTTTCTTTTGTTTTTCCTTCTTTTTCCTTCGGTTTCCTTCCCTTTTCCCACACAGTTTTCCCCTTATTTCTTCCTCTCTTCCTTCACGTGCCTTTTATACAAATTTTGGAGGCATGAAGCTGATTCATCCAGACTTGTTGGCACTTCTCGTAGCCACCTTCAAAATCAAACGAGTGTCCCTTAATCAGCTTGATGATTCATCCTTAATTTGCTATTTGTTTCCTTAGGAATTTGCCTAGTGAAGAGTTGTGATTGGTTGCTAAATCTCTGGTGATACAGACTGCTGATGCTTGCTAAGGTGTGAGGCTACTCTGTTAAAGTTTTGGAGCTGCTGTCATGGTGCTGCTGCTGCTATGGAGAGATGCTACTTCAGTTGCCGTGTTGGAGCTTCTCTCCTCTTATATTAAGCTACCCGGTTGTGTGCAGTAAGCTATTTCCTTAGTTGCTGAAGTAAGCAGTTGTAAGCTGCTTTTAATTGCCCTCAATTTTTGCTAAGTGTTGTAGAAGCTGTTGCCATGTTGTGCCTTGGCTGAAGGAATTCCAATTCTTGTTGTTGCTGTGTGATGTTGGAGCAAAAATCAGATTTTGTGTTGCTTCCCAATTGAATGTGTAAATTAGCTACTGCCCAAGTGCCTTCTCCCTCGGTTGCTTATTGGAACGAATTTCAGCGGCCAAATGGTGTGACGGAATGAATTTTTTTTTTCCTCAAAAGCTTCCGTTAGGATAGAAACGTAATCAAGGAGACTATCAAAATAATTTTTCCTATAACATACAAACACAGGATCACATGTGCTATCCATGGCACAAATCTATAAAAGCATTAACTACACTAACAGTTCAATAACAAGATGTCGTCTAGAACCTGTACAGTAAATCCAAAGTTTAGAGCAGAAGTAAATTAATAACCTGCAGAAGTATAGCTTTTCCTTTTTACAGTCATACATATCATATGCTTTTTGTACAAAAAGTCACATGTTCTAGAACATCCATAAACATACGGTCAGTATACAAAAATTACAATTCCAGCTAAGCCTTCACATCGACAAGCTCTTCAAAAACAGCTCCAATGCGCTAAGGTTACCAAAAGTCTTCAAACAACACCTTTCTGTCTACTCTTTCTCATCAGGCAGTAGCTCTACTGTCTCATCTGAAGGGGAGAAAAACAATAAAACAATGAGCCGATACCCAACAAGGTACATGCACATGAGCAGTAAAACAGTGATACAGAACGGTCATATAACTATGCATAAATAGAACGGTTAATCAGAATATAATCTCGGAAATAGAGAAAATATACTTTGACAGTATTATATTTTAGATTCAGAAATCAGTAGTCGGTAAATAGAAATTAGTAACCGTTAATTAACAAATGGAAAACGGTAAGCAATAATCGGTGCACAGTATTCGATAAATTATAAACAGTCATCGATACTCCATAACTTAACATATCGGTAATCGGTACTTCATATTCGGTAATCGGTACGATAACATAACATAGCGGTAAAACAGTAAATGGTACTTCGTAACATATCGGTACAGACCTTGCCAGTATACCCTACTAATTGAGGGGACGAATAATCAAGGATAGATTGTGTTCACTCCACACAATCTAAGGCCTGTAACTATCATATGGGTATCTCATCTTATGGGATCGGTATGGTATGTCACCCGAAGGTAGGTCGGTAACGGTAATTCCTCCTGACCGTAATGCCCCAAGGGCAGGGCGGACCACAAATAATTCCATGGACAGAGTTATCCTCGATTACCACGGAAAAGTCCTAAGGCATGCCGGAGAACTTATCCGGACTGTAGTTAGTCCCGGGTCCTAAAATTACTGTAATGGACACCATCTCTTTATAGAAAACTCCTTTTTCGAAATCAAATTTTCACAATATACTTTCAGCTAACATTAAGTATACATTGAAATTTCCTCGGTACAGGTCGGTACATATTTTCGGAAACAAATTATACTGGAAACTTCATTTCGATGTCAATTAACTTTCATATAAGAGAAGCTACGGTTAAAACTCATCAAAATCTCTTCATTTTCGTACATAGGGCTTTGCCAAAACTTTCGGACTCAAATCGATCTCTTACATGTACATATTCCATGAAATTAATGTCATAGATGCCATGCATATACATTAAATCATGCAATTTACTCAAACTACACAACATTTTCAAGTTAGGGTTTCATCACATACTTTTCTAGACAAGTTGAACACTATTTTCATGTTTATTTACGAAATCGAAGCCAAAACTTGCAATACACATGGATAAATACAAAATCTAACCGAGTAATCGAGGGAAACATGCTTCATGTACTTTAAACATGCATCAATATCATTTTCACAACATTTTCATTAACTTTAAAGCAAGAGAAACGGTAAAAACGAAAAACAACGTCCGAAGTACACTTGCATTGGCCCGATTTACCGTTATTTTTACCGAGTGTGGGTTGGAACTAGAGATTTTCCCTTCTCCTCTTCTCTTCTTCCTCTCCTTTGTGCGTGCTCTGTTCTCTCTCTTTCTCCTTTCCCTTTTCCCCTCCGTTTTATAACAAAAACGAAGCAAAAACGCGGACTAAAGTCAGGGCCGCACTCGAGCGCCCTCGAGCGCTCAGCGAGCGGGCTACATTCTGTTGAATACGCTCGAGCGGCCAGCAAGCGCGCGGCGAGCGGGGCTGCTACTGGATTTTCCCCTTGTTGTAGCCGCTCGGGCGCGCAGCAGGCGCTGTTCGGCTGCTGCTGAACTCGGGCATTTTTTTCACTTTTTGCTTTCAACAAACACTTGTTCATTACATGCTTAGCCTCTTAATGATATCAATCATCTTAATTACATCTAGTTACCACGTTTTCGATTTTGGGTCCTCACAAATAGTCTTCTTGTCCCACGAAATTTATTCGATTGTCATTCAGGTTCATTAATTATGCTTATTCCAATCCGTTGATTTAATTTGCACCATAGCTGCATCCAGGATGAATATTAGTATAATTAAATTCAATCCTTATAATTCTACCCTCTTTATAAAAATTTTATCCTCGAAATTTAAGGGAGTTACATACCTCAGGAGAACAAATAAGGGTATTTATTGCGAATTTCTTCCTCCTGTTCTCATGTGGCTTCCTCGTGAGAGTAATTACGTCATAGGACTTTGACTAAGAAGATAATCTTGGTACGGGGCACTTGGTCTCTTTGTTCCAGGATTTGCACGGGTTCTTCTGCATATAACAAGTCTTCTTTGATTGTTAGTGGCACATAATCAATGACGTGGGTTGGATCATATACATATTTTCAAAGTATTGACACATGAAACATGTTGTGCACCTCTGATAAATTTGGTGGCAAATCTAATCGATAAGTGGCTTCCCCAACATATTCTAAGGTTTCAAAGGGACAAATAAACCTCAGTTTTAATTTTGCCTTTATTCCAAATTTGGTTGTTCCCTTTGTTGGTGATACCTTTAAGAAAACATAATGACCCACAGAAAAATATAGATTCGACCTCCTTTGATCCGCATAGCTCTTTTGTTGGCTTTCAGTCATTTTTAATTTCTCGCGGATCGTTCTAGTTTTCTCAGATGTTTTTCGAATAACCTCCGGACCTAGCAGCTGTCGGTGACTGGTTTCCTCCCAATGAATTGGAGTTTGGCACTTCCTCCAATACAAAGTTTCAAACGGTGCCATCCTGATACTTACTTGGTAACTGTTGTTATGGAAAAATTCTCCCAAGGCCAAATCATCGGCCAAGTTACCATTCATTTCAAACACCGCACCTGTTAGTATATCCTCAAAGATTCAAATAGTGCACTCTGATTTTCGTCTGTTTGTGGGTGATAGGCCATACAAAATTTTAAATTCGTTCCTAATTCTCGGTGTAAGCTCTCCCAAAATTTTGAGATGAATCTTAAATCCTGATCGGACACAATTGACACGGGTACTCCATGAAGTTTGAAATTTTATTGTTATATAGTTGTGCCAACCGATCTCAGGAGTATGTCATTCGAATTGTCAAAAAATGCACTGATTTTGTCGGCCAATCAACAATGTCCAATATAGCATCATGATTCCTCAGGGTACTTGGCAAGCCCATCATGAAATCCATCATGATATCCTCCCATTTCTAACTAGGAATGGATAGCAGTTGTAATAAAGCTGATGGCTTATTCTGCTCATCCTTTAATTGCTAATACACAAGACACCTTTCCACAAATATTGCAATATCTTTCCTCATGTTTCTCCACAAAAATGTTTTTCTCAACTCCTAGTATATCTTATTAATTTTAGGATGAATAGTATAGCTAGAGCTATGAGTTTATTTCATAATCTCTTCATTTAACTCCTTATTATCGGGTACACATAATCGGTCTCGAAATCTTAGGACTCTATTAGTACAAATATTAAAATCAGTTGTGGAGTCTCAGTTCAGAACCCCGACAATATTCAGTAGAAATAGATCATTTACGTGTTCCTCTTTAATCTTTATCAGTATTTCTAGTTGAAATTGAAGATATACTAATATCATCCGGTTGCCCTTGACATATCCCTAGATATCATATTGTTTTATACTCTCCAGCATTACTATTTCTTTAATTTGCAATCTTGCCATGAATCTCGTCCGTTGACTTTGGGTATTTGTTACAATGTTAGCTTTTCTAGATTGACACTGAATCTTGCAGTCATAGTCCTTTGAAAAATCGATCCATCTCCTCTACCTTATATCTAGCTCTTTCTAGGAAAATAAATATTTGAGACTTTTGTGATATGAGTATGTCAGGAATTTCTCTCCATCTAAGTATGTCGCCAGATTCTCAGTGTAAATACCATAGCAGTCAATTCTAATTTATGAGTTAGATATTTCTTTTCATGAACTTTCAATTGTCTAGACCCATAGGAGACAACCTTTCTATGCTATATGAAAACACACCCTAATCCGGCTTAGGATGCATCACAGTAAGCCACAAATCCTTCAGACCCTTCAGGAATGGTCAAAATTGGAGCGGTTGTTAATCAATCCTTTAGTCCTAGAAACTCTGTTCAGATTCCTCCACCCATTCAAATTTGGCTTCCTTTTTCATTAACTAGGACAAAAGAATAGCTTTTCTATAAAAGTTTTCCACGAACCATCAATAATAACATGCCATGCCTAGGAAGCTTTGAATTTTGGTCACTGTCGTAAGTCGACTCAAACTAGTAATGGTTTCAACCTTCTTTGGATCAACCGAAATGTCTCTATTTGAGATCACATGACCCAAAAACACTACTTCTTTAAGCCAGAATGTGCCTTTTTTCAATTTTGTGAATAATTTCTTCTCTCGTAATGTTTGGAGCATGGCTATCTAATGCACCTCGTGCTCTTCATAACTCTTGAAATAGATTAAGGTATCATCGATAAATATGACTACAAATTTCTCAAAATAAGGCTAAAATATCCGGTTTATAAGATCCATAAAAGTTGTGGTAGCGTTGGTCAGTCCAAATGGTATAACCAGAAATTCATAATGGTCATACCTTATCCAGAAGGCAGCCTTTGGCACATCTTCCTGCTTTACCCGCAGTTGATGATATACTAATCAAAGATCAATCTTTGAAAATACTCGGGTTCCTTATAGCTGATCAAATCGATCATCAATGCATGGCAACGAATATTTGTTCTTGATGTGATCTTATTTAATTCTGGATAATCAATAATCGCAAGGTTCCATCCCTCTTTACAAATAATACCGGTGCTCCTTAAGGAGACACACTTGGTCTGATAAAACATTTATCCAACAGTTCTTGTAATTACTACTTTAACGCTTTTAACTCAGTAGGCGCCATCCTACCAGTCTTCGAAATTGAGCTTGATCCTAGTATAAGCTCGATTTTAAATTCTATTTCCCAATGTGGCGGTAAGCTAGACAATTCTTATGAAAATATATATTCAAATTCACAAATCACTGGCATATCATTGATTGGCACACTGTGATTTCCAGTAATATTGGCGTAAGCTAGATAAGCATGATATTCACTTTGGATCAAATGTTGAGTATGTAGAGTAGAAATTAAAATGGGCATCTCCTTTCGCCTGATCCCTTGAATGTGAAATGGTTCACATCCCAGAATAGTAAAATAAACCCGTTTATAAAAATAATCTATATTGGCATAGTGATTTGCTATCAAGTCCATCCTCAATATTACGTTAAAGTCACACATGTCTAATAAAATTAAACCCACCACCATTTGCAACCTATTGATTGTCACTAGACATTTTGGGTACATATTATCGGTAATGACTGAGATCCCATAGGCGTTAACACTACCAAGGAAAAGTCTAAAACTTTTGGAGATGATGCAAGATGGTGTACAAATTTAGGAGACACAAATAAATGAGTGGATCGTGAATCAAATAACGCATGGGCCGAAACATCACAGATAAGAAGGGTACTTTCTATCACGTTTGGAGATGCTTCTGCTTCCCATAGGGTAACCGCAAATGCTTTGCCCGAGACGGTGGGCTTCTTCACCTTGGTCCTCTTTGGGATAGGAAAATTCTTTATTACCTGGCCTACCTGGCCATAGTTAAAGCAGACTCTAAATAATTTAAAGCAAGGTTTGTCTCCATGTAATTTCCCACAATGAGGACATGGAGTTGTCACTGCTCATTGGCTCAGTGCTGTTTGGTTACCCATTTTCTCTTGATCCGCTTGTTTAACTATTTTTGACAGCCTTTCTGATTCTGAACTAGAACTCGCAACCACATTGCCACTTGTGAGATATTCTCTTCTTGAAAAATTTCTCATTTTCAAGTTCCTCTTCAAATATTAATACTCGATCCAACACCTCCCTGTAAGTCTACAACTTCAGTGCTGATAGTTGCTTCTTGATATTGTCCCACAATTTTTGTTGAGATTTCTTGGCTTTTCTTATCTTCTCCTCCACCATAAAAGGAGTATAATGAGATAACTCAGTAAATTTTGCGTTATACTTAACTACTGTATGGTTCCATTGTCTTAAGCGTATAAACTCCTCCTCCTTCTATTCCCAAAGGCCGGTGGGGAAATATTTTTCAGAAAATCTTCCTTGAACATGCAAAAAGTAATTTCATTATCGGGCATTCTCAGGGATCTATTCTTTATTAACCACCAATGATCGGCTTTTCCTTCCAGCTGATATGAAGCAAATAAAATCTTATCTTTCTCGGAACATCATATAACTGAGAACACCTTTTTTAAGTTATCGAATCCAGGTTTTTGCTTTAACTAGATCCAGCTCGTCCAGAAACTCCAGTACATGTTCATTCATAAAATGGCCAGAAGCTGATGTTCTGGGATCTACGGCGGGAGCTGGAGCTGGTGCAGGGGTTGGAGGTAACTTGCACTGCCCCATTGACTCTATAAAATCTGCCATCCTTCCTAACAAATTTAAATATTCTACTTCCCAATCCTGACATCTACTAGCATTGGCTCGAGTATATTTTCGCCTGTCTGCCATTTCTATAATCCTATTAGTACAAATTTAAAAATTCAGATTAGATCAAGACATACTGATAACTACTTATTCTTAGGCCACCCCTGGAATCGACAACTAATTGTTTTGATATAGCTAACCAATTCAGCCTTAAATGTCCAACCTACTCTAAGCTTCCACACAAGATTAATCAATCCTAAAGTATATCTTTCTTTAATATCACCTATCACAGATCGCCTTCCTTCAACTTAATATTTATAAATACTTAAATATAATAATACGCCGTATTATATACAAGTATAGATAATATATATCCATTATATACAGGATCCACATAATTGCCACATCATCAATGGCTTCAACACTATACGAATAATATATAGTGTCAGACTCTTCAGAGATGTTTACTAAGTACCAAATTCATTACTATAAAGTATCACAAAAGTATAAATAATTACCATAATAATAAATTGCGGAAGCATAACATAGATGACTAAAACCAACGTCTTGTTCATTTCATTATAAGATCAATTACATGGTTTCATATATCCATTACATTTTCATCATAATATATAAGTGCACAAGCCTAAATCACTCTTCTCTTTACTCCTACTCATCATATACGAACTCATAAACATCATCTGAAGAGTTAAGAAAATAGTAAGAGAGTGAGTCAAATATTTAATAAGGTATAAATAAGTTAAAATATGCATATTTATACTTAAAATAAATATATGAATTAAAAAAATATGAATCATATAAAACATGCATAAACTTTAGTGTTCTTGAACTTTTCATTTTCTGAATCCTAATTATCATTTATCCTTATATCATTTTTCTTTAGGGATTAGGGTTAGTATATTTTACCAGCTAATAGAGCAGTCAATTGAGGAAAAGATTGTATATGCTTTTACACAGTCTAAGACTAGACCTTCCTATTTAGCACCTAGAGGTGGACGGTATACTTTTAACACAATATACGGGGCCAAAACTTATGCCACCAAAAGTTTTCCCATGGCAAGGGGTAGTCCTCGAGTTTTAACTGTAATATCTTGAGATATACTAGGAAATATCACTAATAAAAAATGATTCCTTAATCTTGTTTCTTAACGCAATTTTCAAAACTTTATATGGAAGCTCTTGTTCTTAATGCTTTTTTATTAATTTTCTCCACTCCGGAAGAAAATACTAATTATTCTTGGAACTTGTAAAATTTTCATATAAACTTTTCATAATATCGAAACATACAACCATAAAGTATGATAATTAGTAGTAAACCGTAAATCGTAACAGAAATTAATACATTAACCGGTTTAGTAGCTTAACTTTAAAATTTTATATATGTTAAAAATTTTGATTTAACAAGTAACATATTCGGCCGATTTGGTTGCCGGTTCAATTGTTAGTTTGCGGCCAACTTGGGCTGATTTCTTTAATCTAATTTTAGCACAAATACTTAAGAACTCATCAATCGGTTCATGGCCGATTTAATGGCCGGTTTAAGGGTTGGTCCATACTGATTTTTACTATTAATTTCCATCGTTTGTAAACTGGCTTGACGAACCGGTTCAAGGCTCAATGCATTTCCATCAATAGAAAGTGTTGGCCACTTTATCTGCTGGTTTAAGGCCTAATTTTGTGGCCAGTTCGAGGCATATTTTTACTAGTTTATACTTCAACATTACTACATGAAATCTTGGTTAATTTGAGAGCTGGTTCAATTGGTTTGGGAATCAAATCTGGGCCTATTCAGTAACTACAGTTTCAGCATCAATATGGATGCTGTCAGTCGGCTCTGGTACCATTTATGGGCCTGGTTCAATAACCAATTAAAGGGTTTTGGGTGGCTGATTCACTAGTGAATACGGTAGCCTCAGTACATGACATTTTGGCTGGGTCGGCTATTGGTTTAGTCAGTTTGGGGTCTGGTTCGGTCTATTTTTTGCAAATTGCCAAGTTCAATATCAGCATAAATGCAAAGGGGCCGGTTCCTTTATTGTTAACTTTATGGCTAATTCTTGGCCAGTTCATGATCGGTTCGGAGAGTCTCCTTACAATTAAGAGACTCAGTATTAAAAATTTATCTGATTTATAACTGGTTCAAGCTGATATTCTAGCAGATTCGAGCGAAGTTATAGCCAAAGGTTTAGCATCAACATTTACTGCTACAAATGGATTCTGTCTCTATTTTGGTGATCGATTTAGGGTTAATTTTTACAAGGTGATACTTTAATATCACCACAAGGTATTTAGGTCATATGGTTGCCAGTTCAATCAGTTTGGGGCCCGATTCATTGGCTGCAATTTTCACTATCAGCATGGTTGCTGAGATTAGTTCGGTTACTGAAGTGAGACTCGGTTCAGTTTTCGGTTCAGCCAATTTTCACGGGCCAAAATTTCACAGCATCAATAAGAGGCTTAACTAATTGGTCACTAAATTGGAGCTGGTTTGGTGACTATCTAGAAGCCGGTTCAACCAATTTATAGTAGCTGGTTCATATAAATTTTATATGACCTCTTATCAATGAAATTTTATGATCTTTGTTACATCAATATTTGGAGTGATCTGCATTTCTTATGCATTTGAATCATAAATGTGATGAATTATATTTTCTTAGATGTATATTGATTTGTTGGATATCGTATTATTGTTCGTAATTCTTGTTATACATTATATATTATGTATCTGAGACCTTTATTATCGTTTCTAGTTATTTTTGGATTTGTCA
>JAODPA010124459.1:0-17777 GCA_025585075.1 Nepenthes mirabilis
ACACACACACACCAGGTTACACAACTTACACACACACTACCAGCACACCATTGGCAATTTACCCCCCACTCTGCACACAACTAATTACGCATGTAGGTAACACAAACCCACCGTAGCTGACTACACACATACTCACAGTGCACACACACACACTCACAGCTATATAACACACACTGCCCCTGCACACCCACACACAGACCCGCACTCTTACAAAGCAGCACACGCTGCTTATTCTCACAAACACACAAAATATACACACAGCACACACCCACCATGCACAGTGCACACACACCCACTTGCACCTGTACACAGCCACACCTCCACGTGAGGTTCGTACAATGTTCATTCTAGCAAAATTCATTTTGGGTGATCCGGAAGCAATAACACTTCATAGACGTTTGAGAGGCACATGCGCGTAATTGAGATAGAATGAGTGTGCTTGATGCACGCCCAACAAGTACTAGAGCACCAATTTTGGGTACAAATTCATGTGTGATTTCTAGGTCATTCTTGCATGATTCAAAGAATCCTTAGGCAGTCGACTTGAGAGAGAAAATGAGGGAAGAATGAGAAGACTCTTACTATTTTATTGAGCTTTGATTTTTATTCCACTATTCACTACGTGTGGGTACGTTATCATCTATTATTGTTTTTAGCATTTTTACTAGTGATTTTCTTTAATTTTTATTTCTTATTGCAGTTGCCTTAATTTATTAATATTGTAATAAAATCGAAGGATGTGTTTATAATTGGTGTATTCAAATTTATAATTTATTGTGGAGTTAATATAGATTTAAGGTTTTATGGTTTTACCATTTAATTTAAGGGGTTTCTGTGAATAATTTGGTGTGCCTTGCTTGCTAATTATTGTTGTGATTTTGTGATTGAGCATATTGTTATTTTGTCTTTTGGCATTTTTAACCAATAGGCTTGGTTTTCGATCCTCGAAGAAATTAATTCTCGACTCATTTACAAAATTAATCTTTTTGATCCTCAAAGAGATTATTTACTTAATAAAATAATATTTAGTAAATAAGCAAATGATATTGTAAAAAAAAAAAAAAAAATGCTAATGATATATTCAACAAATGAGCTACATAATTTACAAGAACGCTTCTTAACATGTCCAGAAATTGTCTTGGTCGATTCAGCTTGAGCCACCGTTAGGATATTGGATGTCCGAGCTAGGACACATAAGAACCAGGCTAGAAGAACCCCAGTCACCGGCATGCTGCGCCTGCTCAGCAGCAGCTCGGTCATCTGTTTGGAGGCTTCCGCCTTCTCCATGCAGAACATATTCAACAAAGCTTATCATCTGGATGCCGCCGTTCGCACCGTCTTGGAACTTCTTGCGGAAACATGCATATTTCGTCAGCGTAGGAATGACGAAGCCTACCAGGAGGCAAACGCTGGAAGTGGAGAACGAAACCAGGAAAAGACCCCAGAAGCTCTTCAGGTCTAATCTTCCCTTCTCATCGTCCCCAGTGTCATCGGTTCCATCGCTGGCGCACTTGTCGTCTGATTTTAAGAAAGTTTTCGACAGTTTTTCCAGCGCACCGCTCTCCGTTAGGGTTAGTATTCCGCGGGAAACATCGACGGCAATGGGGGAGCCCTTTTGAAACACCTGCAGTTTTGTAATGCAGATACAATTAGCTGCACCATTATTAATTAGTCGATATCTGTAGATGGATGTGCACATTTGATAATTACGTGGGTCATATTTTATAAGAAATTAACTACATATTTAGAAAGCTAAATATACCCTTGAAAGAAATAATCACAGGATATAGTCATAATGAATATATATGTATGCTGATGTTACAATCTTAGTATTTGGAATATTACATTAACATTCTCTCAAACTCAAGAATGTAGGTAAAAAACCTGTTTGAGTATGGAAATCTAGTTATCAAATTGACCAATACAATAAAACTCGATAAAGATATCAACTAGCTGATTAGTAAATCCGTAAAATCTATCGTCGAATAAGCTGGTGAATAAAATGTGTCATTTTTAATATACTTAATTTGTCCATGGAAACTATTAGTGTGACCAATTCAAATATCATTAACACCGCCACAATGTAGATTGAGAAAAGAAAAATATATTACTTCCGTGTCTTTCAAGAGAAAGCTACTCAAAATTATCAGAGAATAGCCACATAACAGGTAGATCAAATGAAAACTATAAATATATTTATAAGATGGCTATATAAATAATAAATTGGCATAACTAATAATGAGATTAATAAGATCTTTAATAAGCAATCAAAACTGTGTTGTATCAAGAAGAAATGTGTCATATTATAGAGTAAATCTGTATAATATAGTGATTATACCATAATCGGAGAATATAATTGGACTACAACTGGGGGCATAAGTAGCACAAACTAGGTTCACAAAAATATATTTTTACAGTTTACGGATGAATTAGCAAAGAAGTGAATTCCATTAAATAGGGACCCTCTAAAATAATAGAAGTCCCGGAGAATAGTTGGACAAGGGGTACATTGAATGACAGCTATAAATATACTAATAAGATGACTATATAAATAGGATATTAAAATAACTAATAGTAAGATCAATAATATTTTTAATAAGAAATTAATAACGTGTCGTATCAAGTAGAGAATTTTCATATGATAGAGTAAATTTGTGTCATGAGGTGGTTAGACTATGATATTAAGTTATTTAATCTATAGCCTAAGGTAGCATTGTGGTCTTGTGTAATTGGAGTCTTTGGAGGGGGCACTGCACTGTACCTTATCTCAAGGTGAGGCCTCATTGCCTTGACATTGAGTCATTTGATATAAATCCAATGGCTTAGTATTTTTTTCTTTTAATTTTTTTAATTACTTTTAATTTTTTTATCAAAAATAAAACATATAAACCGTTGGATTTATATATAATAACCATGGAATTGTTTTGAAAGGGCTTCGTCTTGTGATGTGTGCAGCCCCCTTACTGAGTTTCGATTCATTGAATCTTCTGATGCATTTGATTCAAGGTGAGTTTATTACATACGTCTTGCATCTCTTAATTCGACAAAATTAGATTCAAAGATGAATTATTTGATGAGGAAGATCGAGTTGGGGAAGGATTCGAGTTAGAACTTACAAAGCCAAATCCTCCGAATCGATAAAGGGGGCCGGCGATGGTGTATCCAGTGCAGTACTTTACATGGAAAAGCTTCGCGTATGGTACTTCGAAGAAGGCAGCTGCGATATCTCCGCTGTGAAATTTTTGGTCAAATTCCTCAAGCTCATTCTCAATCCCTATCATGTGCTCTTGCTTGAATTTTACGACGTCAAGCAGAAATTTGCTGAGGAAGGTCGTATTGTCATAGCCAACTTTAGCATTCCTCAACAGCAGGGTCTCCACGTTTGTTGCATTCGGGCCCATCCGCTCAACGGTGAGCATTGAAGAGAGGTCGGCGGTGTAGCTCTGAGTTAAGACCAGCACGATGACCAACCACATCACCACTACTACTCTTGTGAATTTGCTATTTATCTGTTCCCCTGCGATCACAGAAAATATTTGTTCAAGGGCGGCTGGTAAAAACGTATATACGCAAGATGAAGCAACGAGCTCTGTCTCCTAATGGTGAGAGATCAATTCTACCATGCTGAAATATGGAATGCTTGTTAGGCTTAAGTTACTTTCTTATGAGTCATGTATTCTTTTGACATGTCACGAAGAGGCATGCTTGGGTGGAGACGTCAATTAATGATTGGTCGAAGGTCAGTCGATGGCTGGCCAAGATCGCACAAGGTTAGTGAGAGAATTAGCCAAGCAAAAGCCATTTGCATATGACTGGTACAAGATAGACAATTGTGTGCTGATTTATGTAGAAACATTGCGTGGAGGATAGATGTACGTGGATTGCCAAAAAAAAAAGGGGCCACACTTGATACACACAACGAGCACATATGGATCTATCTCATGTAAAAAAATCTTACATAGTCTGTAGGGTTGTAAAGTAGTAACAACTATTTATGAAATTTGAATCTTTTAAATTCGATACTAAGAGAGAAAGAAGAGGAAGAATGAAAAATAAAGAGGAAGATTTCATCATCCGATTGAGATTCAAATGTGTTACATTTTTTATTGACCTTGGATATATTGTTCTTAGTATTGAGAATAATATTTAACTAATAATTTTATTCTTGTCCGCTTTTATATTCTCCATTATTCAAACTTGTCATTACATGATATTATATCATTATATTATTAGATTTTTGTAACAAGGATTCACCGTATAATAAATATTTTTTACACTTACTGTACCATAATATTTCCTTTTATTTATTAAAATGGTTTTTACGTAAAATATTGTNAACAAGAAAAAAACACAATTAATATAACTAATCAAATTTTAAAGTTTTTTGATTAATTGGGATTAATACTTAATAATAATTTCTAGGCCCATTACTCGTAATTGGACCAATGATGAGACCCAGACCCAGCTGTATGGATAAATTATGACCTTATAAGTTTATGCAAATTATAAATACATACTAT
The DNA here is from genome assembly GCA_025585075.1 of Nepenthes mirabilis. Classification (NCBI taxonomy): domain Eukaryota; kingdom Viridiplantae; phylum Streptophyta; class Magnoliopsida; order Caryophyllales; family Nepenthaceae; genus Nepenthes; species Nepenthes mirabilis. The sequence continues at coordinate 4,521 of JAODPA010124459.1, forward strand.
TTATTTTACTTGATTTTTCAGTAGTAGTGGGTGATTGTGTGATATCCGTACAACTTTCACTTGAACAAACCTACTGGGCAAGTCCTCCACGTGAGGTTTGTACAATGTTCATTCTAGCAAAAGTCATTTTGGGTGATCCGAAAGCAATGTCATTTCATAGACGTTTGAGAGGCACAGGTGCGTAATTGAAATAAAATGAGTGTGCTTGATACACGCCCAACAAGTATTAGTGTACCAATTTTGGGTACAAATTCATGTGTGATTTCTAGGCCGTTCTTGCATGATTTAAAGAACCCTTAGACAGCCGACTCTAGAGAAAAAATAAGGAAAGAGTGAGAAGACTCTTACTATTTTTTTAAGCTTCGATTTTTATTCTGCTATTCACTATGTGTGGGTACGTTATGATCTATTGTTGTTTTTAGTATTTTTATAGGTGATTTTATTTAATTTTTATTTCTTATTGCAGTTACCTTAATTTATTAATATTGTAATAAAATCAAATGATGTGTTTATGGTTAGTTTATTTAAACTTATAATTTATTGTGGAGTTAATATAGACTTAAGGTTTCATGGTTTTATCATTTAATTTAAGGGATTTTCGTGAATAATTTGGTGTGCCTTGCTTGCTAATTATTGTTGTGATTTTGTGATTGTGCATATTGTTATTTTGTCTTTTGGCATTTTTAACCAATAGGCTTGGTTTTCGATCCTCGAAGAGATTAATTCTCTACTCATTTACAAAATGAATCTCTTCGAACCTCGGAGAGATTATTTACTTAATAAAATAATATTTAGTAAATAAGCAAATGATATTGTAAAAAAAAAAAAAAATGCTAATGATATATTCAACAAATGAGCTACATAACTTACAAGAACGCTTCTTAACTTATCCAGAAATTGTATTGGTCGATTCAACCAGAGCCACCGTAAGGATATTGGGTGTCCGAGCTAGGACACATAAGAACCAGGCTAGAAGAACCCCAGTCACCGGCATGCTGCGTCTGCTCAGCAGCAGCTCGGTCATCTGTTTGGAGGCTTCCGCCTTCTCCATGCAGAACATTTTCAACGAAGCTTATCATCTGGATGCCGCCGTTCGCACCGTCTTGGAAATTCTTGCGGAAGCATGCATATTTCCTCAGTGTAGGAATGACGAAGCCTACCAGGAGGCAAATGCTGGAAGTGGAGGACGAAACCAGGAAAAGACCCCAGAAGCTCTTCAGGTCTAATCTTCCTTTCTCATCGTCCCCAGTGTCATCGGTTCCATCGCTGGCGCACTCGTTGCTTGAATTTAACCAAGTTTTCGTCAGATTTCTCAGCGCACCGCTCTCAGTTAGGGATAGTATTCCCCGGGAAACATCGACGGCGATGGGGGAGCCCTTCTGAAACACCTGCAGTTTTGTAATGCAGATACAATTAGCTGCACCATTATTAATTAGTTGTTCTCTGCAGATGTGCACATTTGATAATTACGTGGGCCATATTTTATAAGAAATTAACTATATATTTGGAAAGCTAAATATACCCTCGAAAGAAATAATCACAGAATCTAGTTACAATGAATATATGCTGATGTTACAATATTAGTATTTGGAATATTTCATTAATATTCTCTCAAACTCAAGAATGCAGGCAAAAATCCTGTTTGAGCATAGAAATCTAGTTATCAAACTGACGAGTACAATAAAACCCGATAAAGATATCAACTAACTGATTAGTAAGTCTATTAAATTTATTATTGAATAAGTTTGTGAATAAAATGTGTCATTTTTAATATACTTGATTTGGCTATGGAAACTATTAGTCTAACCAATTTGAATATGATCAACACTGTCACAATGTAGATTATGAAAAGTAAAATGTGTTACTTTCAAAACTTTCAATAGAAAGCTACTCAAAATTTAAGTATTAGTTAGGCTATGGTGCTCTGTGCCAACACCAGAAGGCATCGCCACATATTACCTTTTGTAACGCCGTAAAATAAGATAGGTTGCTAAAAAATAGTGACCGATGGTAAAAGACAATTGGTGGCATTAGTGGCACAATCTAGGTTATAAAGGTGCATAAGTATAAATGAATTAACAAAGAAGCAAAATCTATCAAATAGGGATCTTCTAAAATAATAAAATAATCAGAGAATAGCCAAACAACGGGTGCATCAAATGACAACTATAAATATATTTATAAGATGGCTACATAGATAAGAAATCGGGATAACTAATAATGAGATTGATAAGATCTTTAATAAGCAATCAATATTGTATCATATAAAGAAGAAAAGCATCATATTATAGAGTAAATCTGATAATATAGTGATTATACCATAATCGGAGAATATAATTGGACAACAACTGGGGGCATAAGTAGCACAAATATCTTTACGGATGAATTAGCAAAGAAGTAAAGCCAATTAAATAGGGACCCTCTAAAATAATAAAAGTTTCGGAGAGTAGCTAGATTGAATGACGACTATAAATATACTAATAAGATGACTATACAGATAAGATATCAAAATGAGTGACAGTGAAATCAATAATATCCTTAATAAGCAATTAATAACGTGTCATATCAAGAAGAGAATTTTCATATGATAGAGCACATTTGTATCATAAGGTGATTGACTACGATATTAAGTTATTTAATTTATAGCCTAAGGCAGCATTATAGTCTTGTGTTGTTGGAGTCTTTGGAGGGGGCACTGCATTGAACTTTATCCAATGGGTTAGTGTTTTTATCTTTTTACCTTTATTTAATTACTTTTAATTTTTTCTTAAAAAATTAAACATATGAACCGTTGGATGTATATATAATAGTCATAGAATTGTAATCAAAAGGTTTCGTATTGTTTTGTGTGCCACCCCCTTTTTTCTAATAACTATGAAATTGCATTGTACCTCATCTTAAGGCGAGGCCCCTTAGCCATGACATTGAGTTATTGGTTATAAATCCAATGGCTTAGTTTTTTTTTTTTTTTTTTTTTTTTTGCTTCTTTTTAGAAAATTACTTTTAATTTTTTCATCAAAAATAAAATATATAGACCGTTAGATTTATATATAATAACCATGGAATTGCAATGAAAGGGCTTCGTCTTGTGATGTGTGCAGCCCCCCTATTCCTGTTCTTACTGAGTTTCAATTCATTGAATCTCCTGATGTATTTGATTCAAGGTGAGTTTATTACATGCATCTTGCATCTGTTAATTCGACAAAATTAGATTCAAAGATGAATTATTTGATAAGGAAGATCGAGTTGGGGAAGGATTCGAGTTAGAACTTACAAAGCCAAATCCTCCGAATCGATAAAGGGGGCCGGCGATGGTGTATCCAGTGCAGTACTTTACATGGAAAAGCTTCGCGTATGGTACTTCGAAGAAGGCAGCTGCGATATCTCCGCTGTGAAATTTTTTGTCAAATTCTTCAGGCTCACTGTCAATCCCTATCATGTGCTCTTGCTTGAATTTTACGACGTCAAGCAGAAATTTGCTGAGGAAGGTCTCATTGTCATAGCCAACTTTAGCATTCCTCAACAGCAGGGTCTCCACGTTTGTTGCATTCGGGCCCATCCGCTCAACGGTGAGCATTGAAGAGAGGTCGGCGGTGTAGCTCTGAGTTAAGACCAGCACGATGAACAACCACATCACCACTACTACTCTTGTGAATTTGCTATTTATCTGTTCCCCTGCGATCACAGAGAATATTTGCCCAAAGGGGGCAGGTAAAGACATATATACACAAGATGAAGCAACGAACTCTGTCTCGTAATGGCGAGAGATCAATTCTACCATGTTGAAATATGGAATGCTTGATAGGCTTGAGCTACTTTCTTATAAATTTTATATTATTTTGATATGTCATGCAAAGGCATGCTTGGATAGAGATATCAATTAAGGATTGGTCAAGGGTTAGTCGATGACTGGCCAAGATCGCACAACGTTAGTGAAAGAATTAGCTGTGTAAAAACGATTTGCGTATGACTGGTGCAGGATAGACAATTGTGTGCCGATTTTTATAGGAACATTGCATGGAGGATAGACATACATGAATTGCCGAAAAAAGAGTCATAGTTGATACACACTGAAGATTACACATGCACCTATACTCGTAAAAAATCTTGCATGGTCCCTAAGGTTAGGGAATAGTAATAATTACTTATGAAATTTGAATCCTTTGAATGTGATACTGAGAGAGAAAGAAAAAGGAAGAGTGAAAAATAAAGAAGAGGAAGATTTCATCAACCAATTGAGATTCAAATGTGTTATATTTTTTTATTGACCTTGGATATATTGTTCTTAATATTAAGAATAATATTTTACTAATAATTTTATCCTTGTTCGCTTTTATATTCTCCATTGTTCAAACTTGTTATTACATGATATTGTATCATTATATTATTAGATTTTTATAATAAGGATTCACCATANACTGTGACTCAACTTAAACCTTAGATATATATATATATTCTAAAAATCGTTATAATCTTCCTCTCTAGCATGCTCTCTGTTTTCTTTTTTGATTTACAGGACGAGGTAATAAAAAGGAATGCCCCAGCTAGGTCAATCCAGTAGCCGTTGTAGTAGAGATTCGAACTTTTTTTTTTTAATTTTAAATAAGATATAATTAATAGACTATAATATTAGAAAGATAGAAATTCAAACTTACGTTGAGAAAAGAAGAGAGAGGAGAAGGTGAACCAGAGCGACGCACTGATCTGATTTTTCCACGAACCTCTGAACTCTTGATTGCTCCTGTGCTCCAAGACCCAGATGATGAACGTCGTGTAGATCAAGGAGGCAAAAGTCAGCAGCCACAGCTCCTTTCTAAAAGGCCTCAGGAAAATCCATCCCTTCGAGGCGTTCGATTTTTCCGGGAGTACCATCGACAGCCCTGATTCTACGAATGGCTGTGTGAACTCTACGTAATCTGTTCGGTTCGACAGTATCGTTATGTCCCCCACAATCGCGTCAAATGACTAGACACAGTTCAGATCAGCGAATTAACGATTTGAATAATCAAACGCTCTTTCTTGTGGGCAAAACTAAACAGGAAGGAGGAGCTAAAACTTTAAAAAAAAAAAAAAAAAACAGTGAAATTCGTAGATTGTATGCGTACCTTGTTGTAGACATGATCGACCAGATCCTCGTATGTGCCAGGGAACGGAATGAAGTCATACCAGATTTCATAATCCAAGAGCTTCAGCACCTCCCGGAAAAGTTCGACGCAGAAGCCTGAGTAATTGCTCACCGGCGGATTCTCTCCCGGAGGAACAATCACAAAGTTCGGGAATGTGTGGTTCTGGGGAAGACCAATCTTCATGCGCTTTGCCTTTGTAGGCATTTCCCATCCTTTCGGGATCACCCCAATTAGATTTCCCGGCCAAGTAACACTACCGGACAATTCTTCTCTAGCCATAGCTGAATCGGTTCCATGGACGAGCCTCTCCGAGAAACCATATCCGGGAATCCAAAAATCCAGCTCCCTGAGTTTCGCATCCACCACATTCACGATTCTGTATGGCGGCTGGTGGGCTATCTTGTTTTCTTCAAAGCTGATTCTTCCGCTTAGGCCAACGAAATCGCTCGACAAAATGCTTTCCAGCAGCGGCTTTGATCGATGTAAGGCGCTGCCGATGGCGATGACTCCGTCGTATGCAAGTAGGGAATTAAAACCCGGTTCAGGATTCTCTTCCTCTGGGTTTTCCTCGGAATATTTGATCCAGAATTGCGCTTCAAAGTCTTTGAATGACATTCTGGACTTTGAATAGTATGTCTTGATTGCTAGAGCACCGTTCACGATGTTCAAATCGTTTAAGGAAGCGAAGCGGTCTGCTATGTTTCGTGCGACTAACCATACGGAGTGGTTACCTGTTAGTCCTCGCTTCTCTGCTTCCCCGAACAAATGGCTAGCCAGAGTCAACGACGAATGGAGGACGACAAAGACCCTCGAGTGGAATTTTTGATCTGTTATCAGATCTAGCTGATGTCTAACTGCTTTCTTCGGATCCGTCAGAGAGGCTAAAGGGGGTAATACCACGCGATGCTCGATCTCGGAACCCACCTGTCTGAGAGCCGTCGTCAGCAGAGTGAGTATGCCCGAATCGAAACCACTCGGCTGATCTTCGTATGCCACGATGACCCTCCGCCATTGGTACGAGTGAATGATTTGTGCTAAGCATCGCGCCTGTTCGGCGCCGTCGCTGGCAATTTGGACTAAAAATGGCCACCGGAGGGGAGCAGACGGAGGGGCAATGGCGGCCGCGGCGAGAGAAAGGACCGGCACCTTAGCTCTGCTTCCTACGTCCGCGACTAGCGCTGCTTCCTGCCATTTCTCCATCCCAATTATCGCTTTCACTTTCTTCTCCTTTATAAGCTCTTCCGCTGCAGCAAATTGAATTGGGATACTCGTCTCATTTATCATAGTCGTTTTAGCAAAAAAATAATCCGAGCGCAGCTACTATTTCGCGACTGTTATATATTATCTGCAAAGTGAAATAAAAGAAAACGGCAGAGAGAAGAGTCGATGGGAAGGACGAACCAGCGAATGCCGCTTGAAGGGGGTCTCCGCCACTGTCGTTGAAATAGATGGCGAGCTTATGCGACTTGGATTTGGCATTGAAAATTTGAACTGCTATCTCCATGGCTGTCTTTTGTTCTCTGCCGACACGGGAATCGAAATTTAAAATAGCACCAATGCTAAAATTTCCATCGTTGTCAATGGTGGGGGCAGCGCTACTGATAGTCTCACCAAGGACGAGAAAGAGAATGAAGAAGAAACATTTTAGTACGGACCGGAAAAGGCTTTCCCGAAGCATTACTGGAAATACGCAAAAAGCCATTTTATGCTCGTTGAGGAGGAGGTCGGCCGGTGTGAAAGAATCACGGTAGAGAGCTAGCACTCCTACATAGATTACGCGTTTAAATACTGATATCGAAGTTGGCTATAAATTGTGAGAGAGCTGGTAGACGGGAACTCGTCATTTACACGGTTGAATGCTTCCACGAGAAAATAAAATTCAAAAAAGAAGATGAAGAGGAAGAATAAGAAGGAAAGAAAGAAAGACAAGGAAGGCCTGTTTTTTTGTTTTTTGTGTGTGGAAAAAACACACGTCCTTAAAAATTACCAATAGAAAATATATTACAATATTTATTGAATATATACCTATTAATTTATTTGTCTTCTGTTTGGTATGTTCTAGAATAAGTCAGCCCAACTCGATGATGATGCATGGACCAAAATATTAGTAGCTTAAATTCTACAGTATTAATTTGAAATCAATCTATTAATTAATAGTTTTATAAGATATTGACCGGAATATTTAATCTTAGTGAATGGTTACTGAAGATTGAAGGATAACAATAAATCAATAAATGACCAAATCAAAAAATAATTATCGTAATTTATAATTGTTGCGTACCAGAAATTCGGATCGTCCTACTGGTTAGGGGCTGCAAATCGGATCTTCTTGTTAGTCGATCATACGCAGATCCATCTCCATAGTCTTGAACCTGAGTCCTGTGCAACACAACTGAAAACTAACGGTCAGAGGTCGGCGGAAATTATTCCCACCGTAAACCCTCCAACGCTCAAGTCAAAAATCTTTCCAAGAATATAGAAAAGATATATCAAGGGTGTATATTTGGTGGGAGGAGTGATTTGTGGAAATAATGCTTTCAACAATAGAGAAAGAGTATCTCCTCTTTTTGGATCCCGGGCTTGAGATGACTTTCTGGGATGTAGATTTGGATGGAACAAAATATATCCAAGCCTTCTGGCCATTTCGGCCGTTTCTCTCCCTTCTCCTTCTCTTGGAGGTTTTTGGAGGTTTTTCTCCCTTTTTTCTCTTGGATGAAGTCTTATTTATAGATGGCGTCCACAGTTAACCGCCGTAGTTAACCGCCCGTCACTTTTATCCATAACCAACCGTTTGGGTCGGGTTTTACCAAACCCATCATTAGCCCCCCATGCCGGGTGGTTTGAAATTTTCAACCCCCGGCATGTTTCTGATAGGATGCTGTTTGTTTGACTTTGTCGACTTATCATCTTTGGAAAGTCTGAATTTCAAAATTTGACATCTTTTTAGCCGCTTGGTGATGTAACCGATGTTTAGAATTCGACCGCTTTGGACCGCTCGGTGAGTAACCGAGGTTTAAAATTCGACCGCTTTTGAGCCGCTCGGTGATGTAACCGAGGTTTAGAATTTGACCGCTTTTGGGCAGCTCGGTGATGTAACCGAGGTTTGGAATTCGACCGCTTTGGGCCGCTCGGTGTGTAACCGAGGTTTAGAATTCGACCGCTTTGGGCCGCTTGGTGATATAACCAAGGTTTAGAATTCGACCGCTTTGGGCCGCTCGATGTGTGACCGAGGTTTAGAATTCGACCGCTTTTGAGCCGCTCGGTGTGAAACCGAGGTTTAGAACCGTCATGTCTAGTGGCCGTTTGGGCCATCAGATTATTGAGTTTGGTTTTCGAATGCTGGACGATCTCAACTTCGTGAGAGTTTAGGGGCGAAGCCCCCAGCATAACATCTTGAAATCGATATAGAGTGAAGCAGTTGAAACTGCAAGAAGATAATTAATAAAAATCTTTGTATCGGGTCTGATCACTCACTGTAGAATGTAATACACCATATGTCACTTGAACCGATTACTTGAGAGAGGAGATGCCGGTTTTTGAAGTTGAAATCAGTTTCTACACCTTCAAAAACTCATTCTGAAATTTGCGAGAGATTTTTCGGAGTGCTTCGTGCTGTTAGGGAAAATCCTCACTGAAATCCGGAGTCGATTGAAGTCCGGAGTTGATTGAAGGCCGAAGTTGACGGTCTCACTCTTGAGAGCCGGAGTGGAAATCAACCGGCGTTGATTGAATTCTGGAATTTATTGAAGTCCGGAGTTCATTGAAGTCCGGATTTGGCAGCCTTACTCTTGGGAGCCGGAGTGGAAATCAAACGGAGTTGATTGAAGTCCGGAATTGGTTAAAATCCGGAGTTGACTGTCTCACACTTGAGAGCCGGAGTGGAAATCAATTGGCGTTGATTGAATTCCGGAATTTATTGAAGTCCGGAGTTCATTGAAGTCCGGATTTGGCAGCCTTACTCTTGGGAGCCGGAGTGGAAATCAAACGGAGTTGATTGAAGTCCGGAATTGGTTAAAATCCGGAGTTGACTGTCTCACACTTGAGAGTCGGAGTGGAAATCAACCGGCGTTGATTGAATTCCGGAATTTATTGAAGTCCGGAGTTCATTGAAGTTCGAGATCGGCAGCCTTCCGGAGTTGATAGTCTTACACTTGAAAGCCGGAGTAGAAATCAACCGGAGTAAATATTCCGGAGTGGAATTTCTGACTGAATGCAAAATTCCGGAGTGAAAATCCGGAGTTCAATTTCTGACGGAATGCAAAAATTCCGGAGTGCAAAATTCGGAGTCAATTTTCTGACGGAATGTAAAATTCCGGAGTGAAAATCCATAGTTCAATTTTCTGACGGAATGCAAAATTTTCGGAGTGGTTTCTATGTAGGACATTATCCGGAGGGGTATCTGACGGAGTGCAGTATTCCGCAGTGGTTTCTATGTAGCACATTATCCGGAGTGGTATCTGACGGAGTGCAGTATTCCGGAGTGCTGAAATCTGACGGAGTGAAATATTTCGGAGTGGAATTTCTGACTTAAAGCAAAATTCCGGAGTGCAAAATCCGGAGTCCATTTTCAGACGGAATGCCAAATTCCGGAGTGTTGAATTCTGACGGAGCTCATTATCCGGAGTCCAATATCTGACGGATTGTAAAATTTACAGAGTGAAACTTATGATTGAGCTGTAATGTGAAAAATGCCGGTTTGGATTTGAAACCGGATTGAACTACCGTGTTGCTTCCGGAAATACCGATTTAGAAATGGAATCGGATTTTTGTACCTCAAAGGCCGATTTGGATTCTTGTAAAAATCGTCCGGTAATCTGCGACAGATTTTTGGTGTGCTTTGATCTATTGGAGTTGCTTCCGGATGGAGTGGACTTTGATCACCTCAAATTTTACCGGCTTCGATTTTACTGCTTGAGAATGTAGAGCGCCGTCCGGTTTGGAATTTGAGGGATTGTGTTTGAATATTCAAATCGGTTGTTTGTGAGAGACATAACCGATTTGCAGTTGAAGAAGAAATTCCGACCAGCAAGTTGTGAGTGGAGATGCCGGAGTGGACTGGTCGGCTATGATAGTAGAATACCATGGCACTCAAATCGGCTTTTTGTGAGAGAAAATTCCGGAGTTTATTTTTGAGAGCCTGAGTGAGATGTGGCTAGAGCAGAATTTGGAAGCCTGAGTGGGCTATGCGTCCAAATAGAAATCGGCCTTTTCGTGAAAGATCGAAATCGGCTTGTGCATCGGTTCTGTGCATCAAAGTCTGAATCTGCCCTGGCGTTAGAAATTGAAATTGGTTTATCAAAATTGAAGTCGATCTCTGTAGATTTAATCGAAATCTGCCTGTATCAAACTCAGCCCTTTTTGAAAAGAAGTCTGTCCGGCTTTGTGCATATTGAAACCCAGTCTGATCCTTGTCTGTAAAACAAATCAAGTTCGGCCTGTTCACAGAAATTCAATTTGCCCCTTGATGAATCGAGTTCGGTTTTTAGAAACCAAGTTAGGCTTGTGCGCCGAAATTCAGTTCGCCTCTTTTTCATGAACGTTCGAAATCGGCTTTGTGTATGGAAATAGAACTTGGCGCTGTACATCAAATTTGAAATCGGCCCTTGTATTGCAAACTTGAAATCGGTTGCTTTGCATGAACTTTCGAATCGGCTCCTTGTTTTGTAAACTTGAAATCGGCCCTGAAATCAAGTTCGGTTTTCTTGCTTAAACAAGAAAAATCGAGTTCGGATTCTTGAAGAATCAAGTTCGGCTTTTAGAAATTAAGTCTGGCTTGCGCGCATGAAATTCAGTTCATTTCTTTTTCACACGAAAAATCATTTCCAACTTTTTGAAAGAAGTCCGTCCGGCTGGTGCGCAGATAAATTCAGTTCGGCCGTTTTTCACACGAAAAATCATTTCCAGCTTTTGAAAGAAGTCCGGTGCGCAGATAAATTCAGTTCGGCTGTTCTTTCACACGAAAAATCATTTCCAGCTTTTGAAAGAAGTCCGGTGCGCAGATAAATTCAGTTCGGCCGTTTTTCACACGAAAAATCATTTCCAGCTTTTGAAAGAAGTCCGGTGCGCAGATAAATTCAGTTCGGCCGTTTTTCATACGAAAAATCATTTCCAGCTTTTGAAAGAAGTTCGGCGCGCAGATAAATTCAGTTCGGCTGTTCTTTCACACGAAAAATCATTTCCAGCCTTTTGAAAGAAGTCCGTCCGGCTGGTGGGCTTACAAATTCAGTTCGGCCCTTTTAGAAATCAAGTTCGGCTTTTGTGTGCCGAAATTAAGTTCGCCCTTTGAAGAATCGAGTTCGGCTTTAGAAATCACGTTCCGCTTCCTTAATGCAAAATCAAGTTTGAGAGCCGAAGTAGCATTAGCCGAAATTGATTTTCGGGATGCCATAGTTACTACTGGCTCCTTGACCGGACTGTTAAAAAATGGAGCTCCGAAGTGGACCGTTCTCATTTCTTGATCTTCCTTCTGACGATGGCGATAATAGGTTTGATGGCATCTCGTGGCTCTTGCTTCATCTCTTCATATTGCGGCACAATTTGGAGAGAAAAACATGGAGAGGTTTTCGCCGGCGCTAGATCTGGGCGGTATCTCTTGTGGAGAAGACGACCGTTATCGCTCTGCACGTCTTCATTTTCCTTCTTTTCCCTCTTTTCTCCTGCTGCTTCATTGCAATTCGATCCGCTCCATTGACTAAGTCAAACCGGCTTAGGCCAAATCTGGGTCTCTTTTTGCTGGCCATCTCTGGAGTGGACAGGTTCGAATATTGTGCCTGTATGTTTTTTAGGCCGGCTATTTTCATCATTTCTTCTTCTTGAAATTGCAGTATATGCGGTTGAAGAAAGAGCCCCCAAGTCAACGTTGGTCACTCATTGTGGAATTTTCAAGGTGGGATTCCAAAATGGAATTCTTGGGTTGAACAAAGTCCGGACTGGATTTCACTTCAGCCGGTTTGGAATTCACTTCGGAATGGACTTGTAGGTGCTAGGAAGTGCTGAAATTGCACTGTAGTCTCAGAAAAATCTGTTGTTGTAATAGAGGGAGTACCGAAGTGGAATTCGAATTGGCGATTTAAAAATGAAATCGGTCTTTGACCCTTTCAAATGCCGATCTGAAATTGAACCCGTCCTTAAAGGAAAGTCCTTTCCTTCTTCTATCTTCCTGATTTGATCATTCAGGTAACGCCCGTTATCTCCCTTCTGTTGTAGTTATCTTTATCAGTTCGACCCGTTACTGTCGGTTTGGTCGTTGCATAACCGTCTTTATGAACAGTTGTCTTCACATGCTAGTTGTGATAACTCCAAATCCAATGCGCTTCCTTTAATGATCACCTATGCCGGCAGGTTAGAATTCTCAATTTGGCGATGTGTCCTTTTTGATAGGGTCATCCGAGTTCTCCTAATATTTTGTTGATTCGAATTTAAATCTGTCGTCAACCATCTGTACTTCTAGATCGGTTTTCAGCCAACTTGCGCTTGAAACAGGCTTTTCAAAGTTTTGCCGATCTGGATTGAAATCGGATTTTTTTTTTGTGAGATGAAATACCGTCATGGAATTTTAGAGAGGAAATGCCGGAATGCCTGGCTGTCTGACTTTTTCTGGAAAATTACAGAAGATGGGAAGTAGCCCCCAGCCCCCAAGCGTGATCGCGCCAAGGGCTGGATTATTACTTCTATCGTTTGATTTGGAAGTCGTGCAACTTTTCTGATCGGAAGAATGCTTGCTGTAAGCAGACAGTTTGGCTCTTATGCTTTTTTAGTGGAAAAACTGGCTTTTTGGCCGGTTCCCACAGACGGCGCCAATGTTGCGTACCAGAAATTCGGATCGTCCTACGGGTCAGGGGCTGCAAATCGGATCTTCTTGTTAGTCGATCATACGCAGATCCATCTCCATAGTCTTGAACCTGAGTCCTGTGCAACACAACTTAAAACCAAGGGTCAGAGGTCGGCGGAAATTATTCCCACCGTAAACCCTCCGACGCTCAAGTCAAAAATCTTTCCAAGAATATAGAAAAGATATATCAAGGGTGTATATTTGGTGGGAGGAGTGATTTGTGGAAATAATGCTTTCAAGAATAGAGAAAGAGTATCTCCTCTTTTTGGATCCCGGGCTTGAGATGACTTTCTGGGATGT
>JAODPA010124470.1:0-17635 GCA_025585075.1 Nepenthes mirabilis
GAACCCCTCTCTGAGGTGGAAAATGCTGATTTGGGGTTGACACCAATACCACTTTCTTCTCCGGACTTTGACTCTGGAATTTCGCACGGGTTGAGGGCTGTTGAGGCTGTTGCCTTAGATGGCCATGTTGCTGAGGACAGGGCTCGCCTGCTCCCTGCTGTGCCGGCTGATCCTCCTGGAAGTTCTTCATCTCTGATGAGGCCTGATTGCGCTGTTGTGGGGCACATTTTGACCGTCCCTGGTTTGGGGGAATGTGGCGCGGATCTTGAAGAGCAATCTGCTTCAGTTTCCATACAGCAGTCTGCTGCGCCTATGCCGATTGCTGGGGTCGCTGATGAAAGCAGTTTGTCAGGCGAAGTTGATCCTGAAATTACTCCGGATTCCGGGCCTCTAACTGAGGCCCCTTCTGTGGGAATTTGCGATTCGGTTACAATTGAGGATTGTGCTGATTCGCCTCCTAATCCTGTTTGTCACCAATTGCTGGAAGTCTCTGGTCCTATCCAGACTCCCTTGGCGGAGTGCTCCTCAGGTCCTGTTGGAGAAGTTATTGAGACTGATGAGTATCCTTCTGGGTCTGTGAAAGATAATGAGGTGCTGCTTTTTGGCAACCTTTTGGGTTGCAGAGTTTGTTGGGTTCTCATGTTGAAGCTCTGCATTTCGATGGCTGCTGCTCTCGCCTGTTCTTTGGATCTGGCCGGTGAACGGGTTTGTGTTGTCAGCTTTTCTATTAGCTCTGCCAATGTGTCCCCTTCAGTGGAACGAGTTGGGGGGCCTGAGCTATTCTGGTTGGGGACTTTCTGGTTGGTGTGAAGAGCTGGATGACCTCCGTTTGGTGCTTGTGATCCCTTGTAGCAGGTCTGAGCCTACTGTTTATCTGCCGTTTTGTGGAGCCTGCGTGGTTGGCTTTTGGTTTTGATGGATTATCTGAATAATCGGTCTGGTGCCGTGTTCCTTTGAGCCATTGCCGGTGTGTGGGTTGGGGAGGGGGCCGCCTATACTCTGGATTTGGTTTTTGGTTGAACTGGTCATGGACCTTCTGGCCTTTTGGAGCTGCTGCTGCACTGCTGATCTGGTATTGTTGGGTTGGCAAGCTGAAGTTGGTGCTGGGGACGGCCCACTCTTCCTTGATTGGTTTGCAGTATCGGCTGGAGATTTGTTGCAGTAGGGGCTGGAACTTTGTTCTTTGATGAACAAAATACTACCTCTGTTTGAGCAGTATCATTTTGACCACTGCTTGTGTCGGGATGATGCTGCTGTTCTTCTGCCCGGTGTATACCGGTGTGTATGCCTGGGTGTAGTGTTTGGTGCTGATCGCCCTCTGTTTAGCTTGGTTTGCAGTAGTTGCTGCTGCTGCTTTGTTGGAATTTTGGCTGCTGATCTTTTCCTTTTGATCGAAGCTGAATTCCTCTTGTTCCTGCAGCTGTCATGGGCTGATGTTGTGAGGTGATAACCTCCATTTTGCTGTATGCTGAATTGCTGGGCTGTAGAAGTAGTCTTAGATTCCTTTGCTGGATCTGGTGCATCCAACTGCCCGGTGCTGCTGGATTACTGCTATTTTGGCTGGTTGCGGTGTTGGCGGGAGGTGGCTGAACTGCTTTGCTATGGGCAGTTCAATTCTACTGATGGAGGGTGCGCCTGGTTCTCAGGTTTTGGTTCATCAAATGCAGCTGGATTGGCCTATGATGGGTTGGAGCTCCACTTCGGTTGATGCTAAAACTATGCAGAATGCTGGTTGTTGGCAACACCATGATTCACTGCTGAAGGGTGATGTAGAGCTGCTGAAGCTTTTGCTGAAGCCCTCCCGCTTGCAAATTTTGGTTGCTGCCAATTGGATTACCCCGCTGTGGCTTCAGCATTTGTCTATTAGTGTTGATGCTGATGTTCTAACTGCTGTTGGGGTTTGGCTGCTGGCTTCACCGTTGCTGTTGGTATTCTGCATTTGGTGTGGGCGAACTGGGTAGTTTGGCCTGTTGCCAGTTTGGCCTACGCTGAAGATGGTCCGGTAGCACTGAAAGCGATCTGCCCAGATGTTGCTTGCGTTGAACCGCAAGATGCTCCTACAATGTTGATGATTGTGTGTCTGACTATGTGTATTTTCAGATTACAATTGTTGTCTTTCTGTTGAATGTTGTCCTCTTAGAGGCTATTTTGGTATAATCTGTTGTACCGTTTGCTCGGGGTAAGCCCTAGCTTATTATGTTTTATTTCCCAATCAAAATACTTGGAGATAAAACATAGATTTTGTATATTTTTCTCCCTATAATCCAAAATACTTACTTACCAAAAAAAAAAGAATTCCAAGGAGTATCTGGGCTTTCCGCGAACAAAAACAAAAGCGAATTTTTTGTCTGCTCTACTGATGATAGATTTGTCCGAGAGCTTCAGGATATTATTGGTTTCAAGTTGGGGAAACTCCCAGTTAAGTACTTGGGGGTCCCCCTCATTACTTCGCGGCTGTCGGTGGCGGACTGTAAGATTCTGATTGATCGTGTTAGGCAGCGAATAAACTCGTGGACTAACAAACTTCTATCCTTTGGGGGCCGGCTTCAATTGGTTCGGTCTATCCTTTCTTCGATTCACCTATATTGGGCATCTATTTTTATTCTTCCCAAATCTATTCTGAAAATCATGGAGGGGTACATTCACCGTTTCTTGTGGCACGGATCTATCACTGGGGGAACAATAGGTAAAGTGGCGTGGGAGCAGGTTTGCAAGCCTCGATCTGAAGGTGGTCTGGGCATTCATAATCTGCATAACTCTAACAAGGTACTGATTTCTCATCTGTTATGGAAGATTATTACAAAGGAACATAGTTCTATCTGGGTCTCATGGACTTATGTGAATAGATTAAAGGATAGGTGTATCTGGACTATAAAGGTGCCAACTAGCACTTCTTGGTGCTGGAGGAAACTGTTAAAGCTCCGACATGCTATTAGGCCCTTTATCAATTACAGGATTGGTAACGGGGTTGATACTTTTTTATGGCTAGATAACTGGCATCCGAAAGGCCCCCTTGCTGATGTATATTCCTCTAGTCTGATGACTGTGACGGGGCTGCCTTTGGACTTAAAGGTTGCGTCGATTGTGGTTGATGGATATCGGAGGTGGCCGAACCTCTATGATATGAAAGTGGATCAGATTATTTGCGATATGCCAGATTACTGCCCGGATCCTGATAGGAAGGATTTTGTTAGATGGACTGCGGATCCCAGTGGTATCTTTACCACCCGCTCTGCTTACCGCCTCTTCCAAGGAACTGCGACTAAATGTGAATGGTCTTTTATCATATGGGGTCCTTCTCATATTCCTGCTCATGCGTTTACCCTATGGCTGGCCATCCTTGGCAAGCTATCTACGATTGATAGACTGGGAAGATTTGTGAGTCTTGCAAATATGTGCATCCTTTGCAAAATATCTAGAGAATCTTATGATCATTTGTTTTTTGGTTGTCCGTTTTCCAGTGAGGTCTGGAGCACTCTGTGCATTCTGGCAGGGTTAACCTGGCCGTTCCAGGAATGGAATAGGAATATTGAGTGGGTGGCTGGTAAATGGAAAGGCAAGAATGCCAAGTATCTCTCCTTTAGACTTTTTTTTTGGTAAGTAATTAATTGTATTAAATTAAATTTAAATGTACAAAGACTGTGTTTTTACCAAATGTTTTGCCGAGTCTGAAAAAGACACAAAGAAATAAGGGAAACCCCTAAATACACATGACATAAGTCATTAAGAAAGATTACAAAAAAATATGCCATTACTAAGATTGAAATAGCCAAAAATCCCTCCGCTACGGAGACTTCAAACCACACCTGGAAAAGCAAGACGATCCAGAACACTCCGTCCAGTTAGGCAGAGAATTTACTCCGGGGTCCATCCAAGGAGTCAAGAATGCACTCCGGAATAAAAGACCCACGCGTTGAGTCACTCCGTCCAAAACGCAGAAAATCATTCCGGCTGCGCCACTCCGTCCAAGGAGACAAAGAGCATTCCAGCTAAGGGAACCACAAGCACTCCGGAAGCAATACAAGACCACTTCGTCCAAGGTGAAAACTTCACATCGTCCGTGTGAGAACCCAACACTCCAACCAAGGAAGTTTAGAGAAGCACTCTAGAAAAAATTCACTCCGGAATCTTCGACAGAGACTCATCGACCAAAAAATCACACCTAAAATTTTTTTTTTTAGGATGCACTCCGGATTCCGGAGGTAACACCACACTCTCCGGAATCTGGAGTTCTCCCACTCTGTAATCCGGAGTGCAAAATTTTTTTTTTTTTTAGAAGAGGAGAAACCAAACACCGGCAATCTCAAAAGCAGCGGCAAAGAAGCAAAATAAAAGAAGCAAAAACATTGGATACCGAAGATCACCAGAGACACCGGAAAACAGGTTCCATGGGGGCAAAGGTTTTTTTTTGCAGAAGAAAGAGATCGCAGAAAGGAACACTTCGGATCCGGAGTCTTCAAGTGCAACTTTGGAAACCAGAGTCATGAAAATCAGAGCAGAACTCGCATAAAGGAACACTCCGGATCCGGAGTCCTCAAGTGCTACTCTGGAAATCGGAGTCATGAAAACCAGAGCGGAACGATTGATTTTTTTTTTTTTTGTTTTTTTTTTTCATAAGAGGAGGCACTCCAGCAGAGAGCTACTCAGCTCCGCCTACAAGAAGTAAGCAATGAAGCATCCCGGATGACGAATGTTTCACTCCGGCAAAAGGGACACCGGAATCAACCTACGCAAGGTCATTCCGGCCAAGGAGCAACCATAGACAGCGAGCGGCACCTCAGGCTCCAAAAAAACCCCGCAGAAAAAATCACTGATCAGCGTCCAATCTCAGAGCGGAAAGGGGGATACTCCATCTGGTCAAAACTGGTCTATCAGTAAGCGCCACAGAAATCAGGGAGTTCTCTAATTTGTCCCAAACAGCAGTTGAGATCTGAGTTGCCAATTGAAATTCTGTACATGCAGTATTCTTGAAAATACGCTGGTTTCTCTCCCTCCATAGGAAGTAGACTGTAGCCACGAGGGTGAGGCGGAAAGAGCAAGCTTTGAGGTTTCTACGTTTCCAACGGCTGGCAGCCCACAGGACATTGGAGGGCCAGTCAGGGTGAGGCCAGATAAGTCCTGCTTTAAGGCACAAGAGCCGCCAGACGGCCGACGAGAACGGGCAGTCAAAGAAGAGATGGTTGTGACTTTCCCTACCATTAGAGCAAATGGCACAGGATGCCGCGATGTGGAGGAAATTACCAACTCGGTCCAGTGTGCTGAGTTTGTGATGGATAGCTAACCAGAGGATGAAGGCATGGGCCGGGATGCATTTGTGCCCCCAGACAAGGCCAGCCCATGCCACCGCAGCTTTAGGCTCCGGGAAGATCCCATACGCAGATTTAGAGGAGAAAGCTCCAGAGCAATTGGCAGTCCAGAGGACTACATCACGACGAGAGGGGTCAGGACGGAATGGGGGCATGCGTTCTACAATGCGAGTAACCTCCATATCATATGGATTGGGCCACCTCCAGTTGCCATTCAAAATGATATCTTTAACTTTAGCATCAAGTGGCAGCCCAGAAATGCATCTTATCCTATCATTACAAAGGTCACAGAGAGGACCAAGCGGGTGCCAATTATCATGCCAAAGGAACATGTCAGCACCATTACCGACATGGTACCGAATCTGGGGGCGAAGGGCACTCCGAAGCTTCATCAGCTTCTTCCAACTCCAAGAGGCAGAGTCAGGGACTTTGTTTGGTCTATGCTGTTGCTGCTCTGGGGAATGAGCTGGTGATGCGTGGGCAGAATGGTATCAGTGGGTGGAGAGGGAGATGAGGCTGATTATTGGGTGACACGTGCTGCCTCTGGTATTTTCTGATCTGCTTTTGTCTCTGCTAGAGGTTGTTTTCTCTATGGATGCTGCATTCTATCTTTTGTTTCTCTGCTTCTGGGCATATTGGATTGGCTGAATGCTGGCATGGTATGGAGTTGGGTCTGGTGTGAATTATTTAATGCTGCTGATGCTGAGGCTCGGTGTCTATGGATTTGTTGCGTTATGCTGCTGTATTGCTACTACTGATGTTGCTAGGCTGTGTAGAGTTTTGATGCTTGTGCATGATGGTGATGGGTTCCAGTCACAGGTTTTATTGGCTCGTTGCTGATGGGTGTGCAGTAGTGTTGCTGCTTTCTGGTATGGGACTGAAACTGCTGTCGGCTTTGATAATGGAAGATTTGTTTCTTGGCAGTTGGGACTATTTTTGGTGCACCGAAGCAAGCAATGCTACTGTGATGTTGCAGATCTGCTGAGGACCGAGCCTGCTGTCCTTTGTTTCGAAGCTCATTTTTTGGCTGCTGATGAAATGTCAATGGCCTGGTGCAACGTTTGAGGCAGCTATTTGATCGTTGATGCTGGTTTTCTTGGATCTCTGTTTTGCTGCATTGCCTCCTAGAGTATTGCTTTGGGCTGAACTCCACAATCAATTTGCAATGGGAGTGCCTCTACTGCTGTTGGTATTGGGTGATGGTAGAGTTGTTGGTGGTGGTAGAGCTGGCCTGCATGGTGCTGGGTACGATGAGGAGTTGTGTTGCTGATGTTTTTGCTATGCTGGTATTGGGTGCCTTGTTGATATGGTGTGAGAAGTTTTGTTGTAAGTGTATGCTGATGAAACCCATGATCTGTGATGCGGTGTTGATGCTGATGAAGTGCAAAGTAGTCCTTTGTTTACTGGTTTGCTCGAATGCTGTCTTGTTTTGGGGCTGTAAATGTCGGCCATGTGCCTGCAGGGCGCCTTTTGAGAAGCTGAATCTCATGCTGACCTTAAGCTTCGAGGAACTGTTGGGATCTTGCTACACCTGCTGTTGACTTTGAAGATGTTTGATGTGCAGCCCCCCTCGCTGATGGTGTTGGCTGGGCTGTTATTGTATTTGGTATCCGGCTGCTGTGCTCTTGCGTGGGCATATGAAAGGCGGGCCAGTCTAACTGAAGATGCTTTCTCTGGTTGCCTGCGGGCAGTTTTTCTTTTTTGTTCTTCTATTCGATAGTTCCTCTTAGGTTTTTTGAGGAATTCTCTGATGTATCTGGTGCTCGGGGTATGCCCTAGCGTATTATGTTTGAACTCCAAGTCAAAAAACTTGGAGTTATAACATAATTTTTTCTAAATTTTTCTCCCATTAATCCAAATTACACACTTACTTACCAAAAAAAAAAGTCAGGGACTTTGAGGGTCCAAATGCATCTGTCTTTGATACGATGGTCATAACTCCATGCAACCCAAATGGAGTTCGAGTCTTTATTAACGATCCTCCAAAGATGACGACTCAAAAGAGCTTTGTTAGATGCAGCTAGATTCTTGAAGCCTAATCCACCAGATTCTTTTGGGGTGCAAACATCAGACCATGCAACTTTTGCAGAGTATCTACCCCCATAAGAACCATGCCATAGAAAGGTGCGAAGGGACCTATCTATGCTGTTCAAAATGTATTTAGGGAGAATGAATATGGAAGCCCAGTATAAGTGGATGCTCGAGAGAATGGAGGAGATCAATTGCAGTCTTCCCGCAAATGAAAGCCAGCGATTCTTCCAAGATGAGATCCCGTGGTTAACACGATCTAGGAGGGGTTTGCAGTCCGAGATAGATAGTTTCGAGGAGAGGAGAGGAATGCCAAGATACTTTACAGGGAGAGAACCTCTTTTGAAGCCAAGAATGTCAAGGATACCTTGAAGGGTGTCATCACTAGTAGCACAACAGAAGACTTCACTCTTATCTGGAATTGGAAAAAGTCCAGACAAGTAACTGAAAATAGATAGGCTGTCATGAATAGCCAGGATGGATTTGCGATCCGCTCCGGCAAATAGAAGGAGATCATCGGCGAAATCGAGCATCACAATTCGAGATCTTTCGCATTTCCAATGGTATTGAAAATCCGGATTGGACCTTGTCTTTCTTTCAAGAATACCGTTCAGGACTTCCATTCCAAACATGAAGAGATATGGGGAGAGAGGGTCTCCCTGCCTGAGACCCTTGGCACCACGAAAGAAACCCACAGACTCCCCATTTAGATTGATGGAGAATGAGGTAGTGGTGATGCATTGGGAGATCCAATGGATCATCATGGGGGGAAAATTCATCAACTCAAGGACAGCCAGAATGAAGTCCCAGTGAATGGAGTCAAAAGCCTTCATCAGGTCAACTTTCAGCGCACAACGAGGGGGCCCTTTATTAAGATGGTACTTATGAAGTAAATCTTGAGCAAGAAAGATGTTATCTCCAATGTCCCTCCCCGCGACAAAGGCAGTTTGGCATTTGCCGACAAGGAGGGGAAGCGTAGGTTGAAGGCGATTGGCGATGATTTTGGAAATGATCTTATATAAGACATTGCAGCAAGCAATGGGACGAAAGTCAGAGACCTTGGTGGGCGATTTGATCTTCGGAATTAAGCATAACAAGGTCGCATTGATCTGTTTCAACATCTTTCCATGGATGAAGAAATCCTGGACAGCCTCTGTAATGGACAAACCTATATCATTCCAAGCTGCTTTGAAAAATTTGGAAGAAAAACCATCCGAGCCAGGGGCTTTGTTGTCATCGATTGAGAACAGAGCCTGATGGACTTCCTCAGCAGAGACGGGCCTACAGAGGTCCAATCTATGGGCATCTGGCAGAGTATTGAGAATAAAAGGGCGAAGGCTCTCCTTAGAAACCGTCCCATCCGATCTGCCAGTTCCCAAAAGAAGAGAAAAATGATTAATAAAGCATTGCTTCACCTCCTCCAAGGAGCTCGTTGGGGATCCATCCTCTTTGGACAGGGAGAGGATTTTATTTTTGTTGAGATTCCCAGCGATGGAGCGAAAGAAAAATTTGGAGCATTAATCGCCATCTTTGATCCACTTAATTTTGACCTTTTGGTGGAGAAAGTCAAGTTCATTTCTCAAAGCTTTGCGATAGTTGTCCTTAAGGACTTCTTCTTCCGTAGCCACCAACTGCGAGGCAATGAGGGGGCCTTTCTTTTGGAAGTCCTCAAGGGACTTCCTCGAACGAGCGACTTCTTCAAAAACTCGATTTTCAAAATTCGAAAGTTGATTCTGCCAGGCGGCGTTTGAGCCTGCGTCCTCTTTCGACGCTCCTCTTCTGGCCGGGCGGCGCCGGTGCCGGCCATGGCCGGCCTCCTGGCTGCTCTGCCCGGCGGCCTCCCGGCCCCGTCTCCACTTTCTCTTTTCTGGAGCTCTGTCCTGGCGTCATCGGTGGCATCTGAACCCTCGGATGCAGAGAGCCCGTCTTTTTGCTGAATCAGGTTGTGATGGAGGTTCTTGCCGGTTGCCCTGGTGTAGTTCTTCAGGCTCGTGATGACTGGGGTCCCGGCTGGTACCAAAATCGCATATGACGAAGCTTTTGCCGAATGGTTTTCACCTACTACCTGAGGCCCTTTCGGTTTTCTCCCTACTCATCCTCAAATCTCGATTATTTAGGGTGCTCTCCTCCGGGCTGGATGCGCATTTGCTCTGGCTGGCGAGGCTGAGTGCCCTGTCCCTGGCTCTCTTTGTAGAAGTCATGGGTTGGTGCATTTCGTTTCGGATGAGCCCTTTTTTGGGGGCTGATGTTCTAACCTTTGCTATTTTTTGACTCGTTGGGTTTGCCGCTGACGAATCGTTTTGTGCCCGGTCTCTGAGGCTCCTATGCCTGTGAATCCTTTCCAGTTGGCTGGGTTGAGGGGAGCCCGGTTCTGCTCTGGACTGGTTTAATATACTGGATTGACGAAGAGCTGGGAATGGATTGGTTGGGAAGCTGGTAATCCTTCTGATGCTGTGATTGTTATGGTGGTCGATCGATATATGCCAAATTGCTCCTCCAGCTTATGCTGAGGACCTCTCCGTTTTTGCTTCTCTGAGTCTGCGATGTTGATGGTTTTCATGAGGCCCAGGCTGATGCGGTGGGGGTTTCTTCCTGCTTGTTGAGGCCTGAAGTTTCAGCCTTTTGATGATAGTGTTGTGGGCGTGCTGATGCCCAATGTTGTGCTTTGAGCCTGAAAGGCTCTAATGCTCAATTCCTGTACGCAATCCCATGATAGCCTTGAGATTTGCGTGGGTTTCCTTTGTTCTGAGAAGACTGTATGAAGTGGTTAATGCCATTTTGCTGTTGGAGAATTATGCTGGTGAGCGTTGGAATGCTGTTGTTCGGCTTGCGTGGTGGTGGAATTTGCTGTGTTCGGCTGCTTGCTACCCCTGCTGGCTTGTTCAGTGTGCTGATTATATGCTGCTTTTGAATTGGCGATTTTGTGAAGCTTGGTTTGGGGTTTTGATGTGAGACAATGAATCTGGATCTGATGTGTGGTGCGGCCTTTGCTGTAAGGATTTGGTTGCATCTTTGGTCTGGGAATGGACTTCCTTGTCCATTGACTCCTTCCCAGTTTAATTATGCTGGTTTGGGCTTTCACTCCATATGGGTAGTGTCTGGCATCCTAGTGATGCTGCTGAGATGCATTTTATTTTAATGGTTGGGGTTGTAATGGTTCTAACTGTAGGTTTTTCTTTGATGCTGAGGAACGGGATCTGTTGGGCTTAGCTAATGCCTATGGGTCTGCTTTCTTTGCTTTCTGTTTGTGCTGATGCTGGTTCGCTGGCAATGTTTTGCCGAAGGTGGTGATGCCAATTTGGATTGCTGACCTGGCAAGTTTTGCTGATTGGTAAGTCATTCACATGGCTTGCAGATCTGGCATTTTTTCGGAGTGATGATTTCTGAGATGGAATGGTATAAAGCTGATGTGGCGGCGGGGCCGGTTTGACTGCTGCTGTGGTCTGCATTTGTTGTGCAAAGCAAGGATGGCGGTTCTGATATCCGGCCCTCCACTGCATTTTCATCTCAGATGGGTGAAACTGGTTTTTGAGACTTGGCTGTGGGCAGCTAGTCTAGTCTTATTTTGGCCTGCAATTCATCTGCATTATGATTGCATGTGAATTACAGTATGATGCAGTGGGATTGAGGTGAGCTATGCTATGCTGGTTGAGCTACAGAATTATGTGTTTCCATGGTGCTGTAATGCGGAATGCAGAACGTTATGTTGTGTTGCTGTAATGCAACTTTAGTTGCCGGGAGATGCAGCTGGGCCTGATTGATGGTTGCTGGCTTCATGGGGCTGGAACCAAGAGTATTGCCTTAAATTGGCATTTTCTTTGCTTAGGAACTGCTTTTCTGTTTCTCTCATGCTGATGTTTGCTCTATCCGGATCCTCAAGGCGTGTCTTGAGGAATTCCATTGGCTTTCTGGTCTTTCGGCAAACACAAACAAGAGCGAGGTCTTCCTTTGCTCTAGAGACCCATCCCTGAGTCAGAATATTGCAAATGTTCTGGGGTTCAAAGTTGGCTCTGTCCCCATCAGATACCTTGGCGTCCCCCTGATCTCCACCAGGCTGTCGATTCGTGACTGTCAGGCTCTCACTGAGAAAATTACGCGTCGCATCAAATCATGGAAGAACAAGTGGCTCTCATTTGGGGGCCGCTTTCAATTGGTTGACTCTATCCTCTCATCTATCCACCTCTATTGGGCGTCAATCTTCATTTTGCCCAAATCTATTCTGAACCAAATCGACTGCATTTTGAGGCGCTTCTTATGGAATGGCTCTACTGAGGGGAAGGCCAACGCAAAAGTGGCCTGGTCCGACATCTGTTACCCTAAGAGTGAAGGAGGATTGGGTCTCAAGAATTTGCAAGCTCAAAACAAAGCCCTCATTTGTAAACTTCTTTGGCGTATCATGACTAAAGACCCTGAATCGGCTTGGTCTTCGTGGATACACAAGACTAGAATCAAGGATAGGTGCATCTGGACCCTCAAAGTCCCCGATTCGGCCCCTTGGAGCTGGAGGAAGATCATGAAGCTCCGTTCTTTCATGTGCTCGCATACTCTTAAGAAGGATCTATCTAGCAGAAGAAAAAGAAATAACATTGTCGTTATACAAAAACAAAAGCGAAAGGTTACTTCCGAGAGGACCGGAACAACCAACCAATCCCCTCGCAGCAACAATCTACAGCAAACCGGATCAGTGCTGGTCCATGCTTTTGCCTCTATGGCCCAGCTATCAGTTTGGCTCAGTTGGTCGCCGGTTTCATCCTGCTCCCCTGCTGATGGTTGGTTGCCGGGATTATGGAACCTGTTGTAGGTCCCTGTTGGTCCGTTGATTTGTATGTATGAAAGATGGTGGTCTGGCCGTTTGGACGCTGATGTTGGCTCCCGTCTGATGGCTGGATGCTGCTCAGACTGGCAGATGTGTTGCGATGGGCTGGCTGCCTCTTTAGCTGCTGGTGGAGCTGAGCTGCTGGTGCCATGCTGGTGCAGCTATTGTGGTTTCTCTGCCGGCTTTGGAGCAATGTTGCGTGTTGCTTCCAACAGCTGTAATTCTTGGGATGCATTTAGTTTTTGAATTTGTAAAATGACTCTGTTCAATTTCGGTCATTTTGTTTGCTCCTTCTAGAGGGTTGCAGTGTTGGACTGTTGATCCTGGAGCATGGAGCTTGATGATGGATGGGACTCCAAAGTGGATGCTGATCATGTTTGTTGCTGGAAAGGCTCTTGGTTGGCTTGTTGATCCCTTTGGCAGGAATCCTGAAGCGGGTGCACTACTGCCAGGTTTTTGCGTTGGCTGATGCTGCCGGCCCATGTATTTGGTCCATCATATGGAGCAGGGAAGGCTTTTGGCTGGTTTGGAGCTTTATTGATGCTGAAAATGTGGATGTATAGGCTTTTCTCTAGGCATTTTTGGAAATGTTTATGTTTAGATTATCTTGTTTAGGATCTGCTCTACTGATGGTAGAGTGGTCTGCCTTGTTTGCATGAAGTCTAGCTTTTTTCTGTTGGTTTCATTCATTGTATCAAGGTACTCGGGGAATGCCTTAGCAATTATGATTTACCCCCAAGTCGGAAAAACACTTGGTGATAAATCATTATTTGTAAAATTTTTTTCTCCCATTAATCTAAATCACTTACTTACCAAAAAAAAAAAAGAACTGCTTTTCTGATGTTAGAGTAGTTTTTTTATACTGCACGAATACCAGCAATTTTGTCTTTCTGTTGGTTTCTTTCGTTGTATCTGAGTGCTCAGGGCATGCCCTAGCATCTTTGGTTTATCCCCCAGTCGGAAAAACACTGGGTGTTAAACCATTACTTGTAAATTCTTTCTCCCACTAATCCAAATTACTTACTTACCAAAAAAAAAAAAGACTTCTTCAAAAACATTGCCCATGTTTCGATTTAAATCCTTCAGCTCGTTCTTAATAAGGCGGAGCTTGGAGACAATCTGGAACATGGGGACACCCTGAATAGCGCTCCTCCAGCAGAGGCGGACGATGGGGAGGAATTGGGGGTGAAGCGAGAGGAAGTTGTTGAATCTAAAGCGGCCAGCTTTAGGAAGTCTCCATTCAAAGGGGGAAAGGAAACAGGGGGAGTGGTCCGAAAGCCTGGCCGGGGGGAACGAAGCTTTGGAGGTAAGCTCCGAAAGCCAAGCACCATAAACCACCACACGGTCTAATTTACGGAAGACACGGGGGCCAGGGGTTCTCCCATCATTCCATGTGAAGAATGCACCGTCATAGCTCGCCGAAGCGGAGTTCGGCCTGGTGGTGAATAACGCTTACGGCTTCCCTCTCCACCCGGGTTCGATTCTCCGCGGAAGCACCTGTGGTACTGAGCCTCCCTAAAAAATCCTTCGGGATTTCTGGGGTATGGGGCCGTGAAGCGGTGGGGCCAGTCACGTTAAAAAGCTTACCCTTACCACAGTTCTGCCGACGCGGGAGTTGGCGGAGTGGTTAAATACACGGAAGTGTGCCTTCCCCACTCGGGTTCGATTCCCCGCTGAAGCATAAGTGGTACTGAGCCTCCCAAAAAATCCTTCGGGATTTCTGGGTTATGGGGCCGCGAAGCGGTGGGGCCAGTCACTATAAAAAGATTACCCTTAATACAGTTTTAATCGGCACCTCAAAGCCAGCACCCAGGCCTTCGAAAAGCATTGATGGTGTTTGGTGTAGAGAGAAGTTCTCCTCCTTCTCTCTAACTTTCGAATTTCAAATTTGAAATTCGAATCTAACGCCCCTCCCGTCTTCGACGGTGCTCGTCATCGGCCATGGCCGACTCCCCTGCTCCTCCTCCGGCGCCCGCCTGCCCCATCCATCTCCCTCCTTCCTCCCCACTGAACTTCGTCACGTCTGTTGCGATTCCCATCTCGACCCTGCCTCAAAAAAAGTCCCTTATTCCTGAAAACCTTTCGAACCCGAAGCTTGCTGTTGACTCATCCGTTAACGACGTTGTTCATTCCCACTCCTGGGCCGATATTGTCAAGAAGGATGGCTCTGGGCAGTGCTCAGAGTTGAAGTTCTTCCCTCCCCATGAATCTAAGTCCTCCGACGGTGCTCTGTCTCCACCGCCTGAAGTCATTGAGCAAGGTAATTCCTTTTGGGGTCACACCTTGGCGGGATACTTTCTAAACACACCTCCCCATTTCATGGCTGTCAAGTCCGTTGCCTTGAAATTATGGGCACGCTTCGGTCTCCAGCAGATTGCTGGAAACGATGGAGGGTTTTTCTTCTTTCGGTTCCCATCCGAAGAGATGTTGTCGAAATGCTTGTGCGCCGGACCTTGGACGTTCTCTGGTAAGGCTATCTTCCTTAAGCGTTGGTCGCCTGGAATGGAACTGACAAGAGAGGAGCACAAGCGTTTCACAATCTGGATCAAGATGTCAAACATTCTGCTCGAATTGTGGACCACTGCTGGTCTGTGTTGGGTGGCTTGTGCGATTGGGAGGCCTCTACAGATCGATCCCAGGACTAGCCGTATGGAAAATCTTTCCTTTGCAAGGATTTGTGTGGAGGTTGGTGTGGATGGACCGTTTCCCAGTTCCATTGCGGTTCAAGCTTGTCCCGAGTCTGAAGTAATTACGATGGTGAAGGTGGTTTATAGCTGGAAGCCCACTCGGTGTGCTCGTTGCAACCAGATTGGTCATTTGGAAGCAAATTGTTTGTCCAAGAAGGTCAATAAACTCACTGGTTCTTCTAAGCCTTTAGTTACTGTCCCTGTCGATTGTTATCAAATGGATAGTGTTAGGCACCATGACACTAGTGATGTATCTGTTCATTCTGTTTCCTCCATTCCTCTCCCTAGTGAGGATGCTGGTGGCCTCTCGGTGGAGCCACTAATTGATGCTGATGACAATGCTGGCCATTGCCCCTCATTGGATTTCGAGGGACCCCCTTCCCAACAATCTGTCAAGGTTTTGGCCCCTTCGGTTTCTCTCCATTCTGATTTGGGGGATCCCCGGATTGTTAATCAGGGTTATGAAGATAATTTTCTTGATTGTGTGCATCAAGATTGCCTACCGGAAGCATCCAGTTGTTTGGATGGGTTCCAAGATATGCAAATGGACGATATGCACCCTAAGTCCCCTGATTCTGAGACCCAAATCCATATTGGTGACTTAGATGAATTTATGCTTACCCCTTGTTCCATCAAAAGGATCTCTAAGAAATATTCCTCAAATTCCTCTTTGGTAGAGGATTTGCGGGACATAGAGGCTAATTGGAAGACTCCTAAGTCTAAGAAAAAGAAAAAAGCTTCCTCCAAAAAGTCCAGAGGTGCCTCTGGTTCTTAGGGTTTTGCTGCGGGGGTTTTTGTCTGGGACTTGATGCCTTGGGTCTTGTTTTTTTGGTTAGAGTCTATATAGCTCACCCAGGTTCCCCACCCAGGTTCAATTCCCCGCGGCGGTATCAGTGGTACTGTGCCTCTCAAAAAATCCTTCGGGGTTTCTGGGTTATGGGGCCGCAATGCGGTGGGGCCAGTCACTTAAAAAAGCTTACCCTTAACACAGTTTTGCCGAAGCGGAGTTCAGCCTGGTGGTTAGTAACGCCCACGCCTTCCCTCTCCACCCGGGTTCGAATCTCCGCGGAAGCACCCGTGGTACTGAGCCTCCCTAAAAAATCCTTCGGGATTTCTGGGGTATGGGGCCGCAAAGCGGTGGGGCCAGTCACGTAAAAAAGCTTACCATTACCACAGTTTACCTTCTGGCTGATCTCATCTTCTCTGGAATGTTAGAGAGAGATTCTCTATCTTCTCTCTAAGTTTTTGAATTCGTTTGAATTCGAATCCACGGTGCTGGCTCTGACGCCGGCACTGCCGGCCATGGCAGGTCCTCCGGGGGCCCCCCGGTACGCTCTTGGTCCCCGCCCCTCAAGGCCTTCCTTCTCCTTCATCTTCCCCTCAACTCCCGTTGCATCAGGTTGAAGCGAACGTCTCCCCGCAGCTGAGGCGGTCGATCGTCTCTGCTCCTCCTACTTGGGTGAATGTCATCCAAAAGTACTCGGCCGGTACGTTTCCCAAACCTAACCCCGGGTCTCGTTCATCCCAGAGCAGGTGCTTACGCACCTTAGATTCTTTAAAATTCTTCCCTGGCCTCTCTCCCGTTGGTGTTGAACCACTCATTCCTCCGGAGAATGTCATTCTTCAGTCCCGGGAGTGTTGGGGTTCCACTCTTGTTGGATTTTTCTCCGATCAGCCTCTTCACTTCCGGGCTGTGAGCTCCATTGCTAGGATTATCTGGGCAAAATATGGGATTAACCATGTTGCTACTTATGGTGAGGGAGTCTTCTTCTTCAAATTCGATTATGAGGCTCAAATGTCTGCTTGCTTGGCTCACGGCCCTTGGTTTTTCCGGAGGAAACCCTTACTTCTTATGCGCTGGTCTCCTGGAATGGGTGCGAAGAAGGAATCTTTTAAGTCCATCCCTGTCTGGATTAGTTTGATTAACGTTCCATTGGAGCTTTGGACACCGCTGGGTTTAAGTTGGTTAGCAAGTCGAGTGGGACGTCCACTCTGTCTTGATCAACGGACCTCCTGGTTGGATTACCTGCACGCCGCAAGGATCTGCGTGGAGGTGGATAGGGATGCTATACTCCCTGATAAAATTAAGGTATCTTTGGGACCTGAGTTGTCTCATTCGACAGTTGAGGTGGAGGTAGACTATCAATGGAAGCCTAATTGTTTAATTGATAGATGTCCCAAACATAGCAGCTCTGTTTTGGTGGCTGAGGATTCAAAACCTATGCTGAATTCTCCGTCTTTGCCACTGGATTCTGGTGATAGTGTAGCTGGAGTTGGGTTTTCCCCTTCGTGTCCTATGGTTGCTGTTCATCCTGAGAATGAATCGTCCCTGAGACTCGAGTCTGGTCCCTGTTCTATGCATATATATATATTTTTTTTGGTAAGTAAGTGTGTATTTTGAATTTATGGGAGAAAAATTACAAAAAAACAATGTGATAACTCCAAGATTTTTACTTGGAATTAGCACACAAAACGCTAGGGCATACCCCGAGCGACTGGTACAACAGAAGGAACCAAAAAACCTCTAAGAGGAACGATCTGACAAAGGAGCTAAATAGATTACAGTCATTTTACAAATTCAGAA
Organism: Nepenthes mirabilis; assembly: GCA_025585075.1. Taxonomy (NCBI): domain Eukaryota; kingdom Viridiplantae; phylum Streptophyta; class Magnoliopsida; order Caryophyllales; family Nepenthaceae; genus Nepenthes; species Nepenthes mirabilis. The sequence goes on from JAODPA010124470.1 coordinate 17,422, forward strand.
ACAAAATCAGTAACTCCTAGGTTGACGGGATCAACAGCAAACCGAACTCATGCATCAGCTTCTACTGCAACATAATGTTTCCACAGCAAGAAACCAAGTCCACTATCCACTTCAGCACAAAAACCAGAAGCAGTTGCTTCACACCCACTGCCCTACGCCATCAAAAGCTGCAGCAGCTACACAGACCTGAAGAACAGCATGAGGAAGAGCAGAT